>JAVIAB010000125.1:46724617-46742117 GCA_032433765.1 Megaustenia siamemsis | reverse complement strand
AGTAATAATGGAAGGGAAAATACAAGGTAAAAGAGGCAGAGGCAAACTAAGACTAACTTGGACAAGTAACATCAAAAGATGGACAAATCAGTCTATGACAATCTGCACCATCAAAGTAAAAGACAGAGTGGAATGGCGCTCCATGGTAGCTAACCTTACTACTACCACCATCACTACTACCACTACCACCATCACTACCACCACCACCACTACTACCACCACCACCACTACTACTACTACCACCACTACTACCTCGACCACTACTACTACTAATACTCACCACCATCTCCGCATCGAAGGTTGACTACCATTGAGCGCCATTCCGCTCTGTCTCTTGCTTTGATGGTGCAGGTTGTTATAGGCTGACGTGTCCATCTTTTGATATTACTCGTCCATGTTAGTCTTGATCTGCCTCTGCCTGTATTACCCTGAATTTTCCCTTCCAATATTACTTTTAGTAGGCTGTTGTGTTTTTTAACATGCCCTAAAAATTTCATTTGTCTTGTTATAATTGTGTTTAGTAGTTCTCTTTTAATTTTTAGTTGTGTTAAAACTTCATCACTTGTTTTCTTTTCATTCCATCCAATTCTTTTTTTTCTTCTATAAAAACACATTTCGAAGGCTTCAATTTTCTGTTCTGTTTTTCTTGTCTAATGTCCTTGTTTCTGCACCATGCAGGAATATTGAGAAGATATAACTTTTTCGCCCTAATGTTATTTGTTTTGATGTTTGTATACTTTTCATGATATTAAAATTACTTTTTACCATTCCTATTCTTTTGTTTATTTCAGTTTTTCATTTTCAATCACTGGTTATAGTATGTCCAAGGTAGTTGTAGCTCTGAACTGTCTCCAGGTCTATTCTTTCAACTTTGATATCCACTTGTAGATTTTGAGTATTATCTTTATGATCATAGTTTTATTTTTTTCGATATTCATATCTCATCCATATTTTTTGCTTTTCATGTTTATTTCATTAAGTAATTGTAGAAATTTAGGATTTTCTGCTAGTAATAATGTATCATCAGCATATCTTAGGTTATTGATTATCTTTCCATTAATGTTTAGGCTTGAAGTGACACTATCCAGAAATCTTCGAGCATTTCTGGATAGACGGCCGAGCACATATGGGTGGAAACTCGAGTGCTAAGACGCCGGTTTAAGTCTTGTACTTTACCTTTACCTTTGATGATACAATGCTTTTTTGTCTTATTTATCTTTTTATATCAATAGGTGAGAGTTCTTTTTGTTTCTGTATATGAGCATTGAATATAGATGAGTTGCAGATGTAAAGACACCACTATTTTCATTTTTGATTCTTGATATTTTCAGCGCTGTTACGAACGTCACAAAAGGCTTGTGGTGGTTATCGCCACCCAGCAGAGTGAACGGTGGTATAAATATGGCAGTAGAATGAACGATGGTATAGATATGGCAGCAGAATGAACGGTGGTACAGATATGGCAACAGAATGAATGGTGGTATATAGATATGGCAACAGAATGAATGGTGGTATATAGATGTGGCAACAGAATGAATGGTGGTATATATATATATATATGGCAGCAGAATGAATGGTGGTATATAGCTATGGCAACAGAATGAATGGCGGTATATAGATATGGCAACAGAATGAATTGTGGTATAAATATGGTAACAGAATGAATGGTGGTATATAGATATGGCAACATAATGAATGATGGTATATAGATATGGCAACAGAATTAATGGTGGTATATAGATATGGCAACAGAATGAATGGTGGTATATATATATATGGCAGCAGAATGAATGGTGGTATATAGATGTGGCAACAGAATGAATGGTGGTATATAGATGTGGCAAAAGAATGAATGGTGGTATATATATATGGCAGCAGAATGAATGGTGGTATATAGATATGGCAACAGAATGAATGGCGGTATATAGATATGGCAACAGAATGAATTGTGGTATAAATATGGCAACAGAATGAATGGTGGTATATAGATATGGCAACATAATGAATGATGGTATATAGATATGGCAACATAATGAACGATGGTATATAGATATGGCAACATAATGAATGATAGTATATAAATATGGCAACATAATGAACGATGGTATATAGATATGGCAACATAATGAACGATGGTATATAGATATGGCAACATAATGAACGATGGTATATAGATATGGCAACATAATGAACGATGGTATATAGATATGACAGCAGAATGAACGATGGTATGTAGATATGGCAACAGAATGAACGATGGTATATAGATATGGCAACATAATGAACGATGGTATATAGATATGACAGCAGAATGAACGATGGTATATAGATATGGCAACAGAATGAACGATGGTATATAGATATGGCAACATAATGAACGGTGGTACATAGATATGTCAACAGAATGAACGATGGTATATAGATATATCTATCTATCTATCTATCTATCTATCTATCTATCTATCTATCTATCTATCTATCTATCTATTGACCTTTCGAGCCGTAACCGGCCCATAGGGCGTAGACCAAGATACACCTTCTCCTATATGAATTTTTGTTCTAGCAGTTTTCTTTTAAAGATATTTTATCAAATCTCGCCATCTGTCTCTGTTCTGTGCAAGCAGTTCTATCTCATTGAGGGAGCCGATTCCTGCTGCTCTTGCCTCTCTCATCAATGTTCTTCTCAGTGTCTCCCTGGGTCTTCCTCTTTTTCTTTTACCTGTTGTTTCCCATATGAGGGCTTGCTTTGCTATTCGATTATTATCTCTTCTCATCACATGTCCAACGTATGACCATCGTCTTTTCTTTATTACTGAAGATATTAGTGGTTGATTGGCGATTTCTCTAATTTCCTCGTTTGTTTTGAATTCGTTCCATTCTATACCAAGTATTTTCCTTAGACATTTATTTTCGAATGCGTTCAACTTTGTTTCTATATCTCTTGTTGTTTTCCAGCTTTCACACGCATACGTAAGGGTTGATAGTACATTTGATTTGAATAGCCTAAGTTTTGTGTTTGTGCTAATATGTTTTGATTTCCACAACTTTTCAAGGCTTCTGAAAGACATTGCTGCTTTAGCCAGTCTGATTCTAATTTCTTTGCTCGTATCCCCTTCTCGATCAATGTGACTTCCAAGATAGATGAAGTGATCGATCTCTTCTACTGGTTTGTTTTCCATGTATATTTTGTCACTTGTTGGAATTAAACTTTTCATGACTTTAGTCTTTTCATGATTGACCTCAAGCCCAATTTTGCTGGCTATTGATGATAGTTCATTTGTGTTTTCCTGCATCGTTTTTATCTGATTTATCTATATAGATATGGCAACATAATAAACGGTGGTACATAGATATGTCAACATAATGAACGGTGGTACATAGATATGGCAACAGAATGAATAGTGGTATATAAAGATATGGCAACATAATGAATGATGGTATATAGATATGGCAACATAATGAATGATGGTATATAGATATGGCAACATAATGAATGATGGTATATAGATATGGCAACATAATGAACGATGGTATATAGATATGGCAACATAATGAATGATGGTATATAGATATGGCAACATAATGAACGATGGTATATAGATATGGCAACAGAATGAACGATGGTATATAGATATGGCAACATAATGAACGGTGGTACATAGATATGTCAACATAATGAACGAAGGTATATAGATATGACAGCAGAATGAACGATGGTATATAGATATGACAGCAGAATGAACGATGGTATATAGATATGACAGCAGAATGAACGATGGTATATAGATATGACAGCAGAATGAACGATGGTATATAGATATGACAGCAGAATGAACGATGGTATATAGATATGACAGCAGAATGAACGATGGTATATAGATATGGCAACAGAATGAACGATGGTATATAGATATGGCAACATAATGAACGGTGGTACATAGATATGTCAACATAATGAACGGTGGTACATAGATCATCATCATCATTGAGTGCCGTCTCCGCAACGAAGGTTGGCTACCATGGAGCGCCATTTTGCTCTATCTCTTGCTTTGATGGTGCAGGTTGTCATCGGTTGATTTGTCCATCTTTTGATGTTACTCGTCCATGTTAATCTTGGTCTGCCTCTGCCTCTTTTACCTTGTATTTTCCCCTCCAGGATCACTTTCAGTAGGCTGTTGTGTCTTTTAACATGGCCTAAGAATCGCATTTGTCTTGTTCTAATTGTGTTCAGAAGTTCTCTTTTCATTTTTA
The DNA here is from genome assembly GCA_032433765.1 of Megaustenia siamemsis. Taxonomy (NCBI): domain Eukaryota; kingdom Metazoa; phylum Mollusca; class Gastropoda; order Stylommatophora; family Ariophantidae; genus Megaustenia; species Megaustenia siamemsis. The sequence continues at coordinate 46,737,866 of JAVIAB010000125.1, read as the reverse complement.
GTTGTTTTAAGACTTTGTCATTTGTTTTCTTTTCCTTCCATCCAATTCTACCTATTCTTCTATATATCCACATTTCAAAGGCTTCAATTCTCTGTTCTGTTTTCTTGTCTAATGTCCATGTTTCAGCACCATATAGGAATATTGAGAAGATGTAACATTTTGCTATTCTTAGTTTTAGCTCTGGTGTTATTTGTTTTGATGTTAGTATGTCCTTCATGACATTAAAATTACTTTTTGCCATTCCTATTCTTTTGTTTATTTCAGATGTACATTTTCAATCACTGGTTATAGTATGTCCAAGGTAGTTGTAGTTCTGAACTGTCTCCAGGTCTATTCCTTCAACTTTGATATCCACTTGTGGGTTTTGAGTATTTTCTTTGTTATTGATCATAGTTTTAGTCTTTTTGATATTCATATCTAGTCCATATTTTTTGCTTGTCGTGTTTATTACATTAAGTAATTGTTGTAGGTCTTTAGGATTTTCTGCTAGTAGTACAGTATCGTCAGCATATCTTAGGTTATTGATTATCTTTCCATTAATTTGTAGGCCTGGCATCTCTATGATGTTTTTAAAGATTTGCTCAGTGTATAGATTGAACAAGCTTGGTGATAGGATGCATCCTTGTCTTACTCCTCTTTTTATATCAATGGGTGTAGAGAACTCTTTGTTATATTTTATTATTGCTGTTTGCTCCCAGTATAGATTGCATATTAGTCGTATATCCATGTCATCTAGATGTATCTCTTTTAGGCATTCTATAAGTTGTTTGTGGTGTACTCTATCAAAAGCTTTGGTGTAGTCTATGAAGCAGGCATATATTGGTTTGTTTACTTCTGTGTATGTAAATAGATATGGCAACATAATGAACGGTGGTACATAGATATGGCAACATAATGAACGGTGGTACATAGATATGTCAACATAATGAACGATGGTATATAGATATGGCAACATAATGACCAATGATAACGAAACACTTCTCTTCACCATTACTGGAGAAATAAAATGTGATGTCGCTACAATGAACAAATTACAATTACGTCATGAAATCTCTTTTTTTTTTTCTTCCGTCTATTTCTTTCTTTTCACCATTTTGTGTGTGTGGATGCGTTTAGATGCTAGTTGCGAATTTTGGCTCAACACGTCTCTCTTCGACATTGGTAGATTTTTAATTTCAGTTGGATCATTATACAAGTTCCTTTCTCCTTTTCACCTCCATTGTCTTCACGTCATTGTGAATGTGATAAGGGACATTAACCGTCTTAGTTCATCAGTGATTAGACAAGGCTCACATTATCTCCCCTTCAATTGACGCACTTGAAAGCGTTAGTTCACGTATGAGTCAAAGTTTACGGAGGACAAACTAAGAGTTCACTTAGCGTTCATTGCTGACCAGATTAATTGACGTCATTATATACAGGGTAGGCCCAAAGGTATTCAGCCCTTCCCAACAGCGGACGTATATTACGCACGCTGAAGGTTTCTGTAGCTAACTGTTTATACACATTTCTGATCTGTCTCTCAGTTGCCTATCCTACTTTTGCCGAGCTTGACTACCTATTCTCAGTCTAATAACTGTACGTTCAGCCAATATATTGGGTAACATTTCAAAATGTATGTTGAAGTATGACAGTATATTTACATCATCATTGAGTGCCGTCTCCGCATCGAATGTTGGCTACCATACCATGGAGCGCCATTCCAATCTGTCTCTTGCTGTGATGGTGCAGATTGTCATAGGTTGACTTGTCCATCTTTTGATGTTACTCGTCTATGTTAGTCTTGACCTGACTCTGCTTCTTTTACCTTGTATTTTCCTTACCTATATTACTTTTAGTCTGTCGTGTCCTTTAACATGTCCCCAAAATTTCATTTGTCTTGTTCTAATTGTATTTAGTAGTGCTCTTTTCATATTTACATACGGTTTTGAAAGTCCAAGGTCAAACAGGGTCTCCTCTACACTCGTCTTAGCCCGTACTAAGCATAAACTGATAACCTGGCACATTAATTGTTTTCTTTGAATGCGTCCTACTAAACCAGACTAGACCAACATTGATTGCTTCAATGTCTGTGTTCATGTGCAGACTAGTTTATATTAAAGATCCTTTTAAAGATTCCATTTGAGTTTAGACAAAGAGCTCAGTATAGACAGACTCACTATAAGGTAAATAGTTTCTGCTTCTTCTTCTTCCTTTCAGCTCCCTGTGGAGTATTGGTCTTCAACACTTTCCAAGCTGTTCTGTTTCTTGCCATTCTTTTAAGATCATTCTATCTCTTCCCCGTCATCTTCATCTCTGCTACCATCTGTTTTATCCAAGATTATTTTGGTCTTCCTCTTTGTCTTTTTTCTTGAATTCAAAAAAAGGGCCTATTGTGTAATACTCTCAGTTGGCATCCACACTGTGAGACCTATCCAACGCTGTCGTCTTCGCTGTATCTCTTTATTCACAGGTGTTGGACTGGTACATTCCCATAATTCTATGTTAGTGGTTTTGTTCTGCCATTTCCATCCTTTTATTCTGCGTAACGATCAATTAATGAAGGTAAGGTAAACAGTTTATTCCGGTAAAAAATCACTATAAGATAAAGTTAAATTATATTAAAGACACTATAAGATATCAGACTCTCAGGTAACAAACTCACTATATGACAGAGTTCACAAATAAATATTCAACACCCATGAGATGTGTCCACAAATTAATGCGTAGCAATTCTGTATCAAGGACGGTCTCTGAATTAAACAAAGCAATGTAGCTCAAGAAGATACAATTATCAAGCAAAAGAAACTTATCTATGAACAGGTGTTTTTGTGACCAGCATTTATGATTAAAATATCATTCATCAATAAATAATTACAACAAAACAGTTTCACATTTTGTATCTGGTGTAACAAATTGTTGTGGCGATTCATGATTGTACAAAGAAATTACGACGGTGGTTTTATGTTGCCTTCCGTCGGTTTGTTTACGTTTGGCTCCGCAAGCCTTTGACTAAAAAGTCTCACCCCCAAGGCAGTGGGTTTGTTTTACTTCGTTTTATTTATAGTGAGCTTATTTTAAGATCCATAAGGCGCATGCCTGGAATAACAATTGGAGGTCATAATATAAATAATGGAAGGTTAACCGATGATACAGTCTTAATCGCTAAGAGTGAAAATGAGTTACAAGAAATGTTGAACATTATAGTGAAAGAAAGCAAAAATAAAGGACTCTGCCTTAATAGCAAAAAGACAGAAGTAATGGTAACAACAAGAAAAAGACATAACTTCAGTGCAAAATAAAGACAAGTGGAACAATATTAAAACAGGTAAATGAATTTAGATATTTGTAACTTTGTTAACCTCATAAGGAAGATGTACAAAAGAGGTGAGATGCAGAATGGCTCAGGCAAAAGCAGCTTTCCAAAAAATGAGGAAGATACTACTATGCAATCCATTTTTGACAATAGAAACAAGAAAAAGAATTCTTAAAAGTTATGTAGAGCCAGTATTAACATATGGATGTGAATCATGGACAATAGGACAACAGACAAGAAAATCACTGGAGTCTGTAGAAATATGGTTTTACAGAAGAATGTTGAGAATACCATGGACAGCTAAGAAGAGTAATGAAAATGTTCTGAAAGAGGTCAAAGCAAAAAGAGAGCTAATTTCCAATATTTGGAAGAAACAATCATCATTTTTTGGCCATGTAATGAGAAGAGAATAACTGGAATATAGTGTAACAACTGGAAAAATTGAGGGATGAAAAAATAGAGATAAGCAAAGAGAAAAAAATACCAGTAAGCTTAAGAGAATGACTTGGCAGAAGGTCAGCAACAGAAATGATAAATAACTGTCGAGATCGAAAGTTGTGGAGAGACATGATCACCTACGCCAGCAGGCCCGGTACTTGAGGATGATGATGATGTCACAAATTGAAACCACTTCCATAAGTTATCAGTTTTAAGAATCAGTTGAATGTACTAGGGACTGTAGACTCGCAAGTGACTGTAGACTCTCAAGTGACTGTAGACTCTCAAGTGACAGTAGACTTGCAAGTGACTGTAGACTCTCAAGTGACATTAGACTCTCAAGTGACTGTAGACTTGCAAGTGACTGTAGACTCTCAAGTGACAGTAGACTTGCAAGTGACTGTAGACTCTCAAGTGACATTAGACTCTCAAGTGACTGTAGACTTGCAAGTGACTGTAGACTCTCAAGTGACAGTAGACTCTCAAGTGACTGTAGACTCTCAAGTGACTGTAGACTCTCAAGTGACAGTAGACTCTCAAGTGACTGTAGACTCGTAAGTGACTGTGACTGTAACCCAACGAGCAAAATTCTCTTCACCAAACATAATAATTTGTAATTTCTGCTCTCTTTGTTGTCATATACTTCAAACACTTGAGGCGTTATAAGTCATCGTCTGCTTCCCTGTGTCCCGAATACTCTTTTGGCCATGCCGATTCAAATAGTCAAATAGTCTTCCTCTTTGTCTTTTTTCTTGGGGATTCCAAAAAAAGGCCTATTGTGTAATACTCTCAGTTGGCACCGTCTGCTTCCCTGTGTCCCGAGTACTCTTTTGGCCACTCCGATTCCAATAGTCAATTTGGTCTTCCTCTTTGCCTTTTTTCTTGATTCTGTCAATCATCTTTAAGTGCACAAATTACGACAACTAATCTTAAGCAGCGATTTGTCAACAACTCCCATCGACGGCCTATAAATACAAGGCGTGTTCAAATGAAACCTGTCCCAGTGTAAAAAAAAAAAAAAGTAAAGTACCCCCGTCTCGCCAAGTGTGTTATAGGGAATATGATGTTAGTGACCATACATTTTACAGACCTTCGGCACATGATTTTTGGGGTAATGTTGTCGGTGCCGCTTTACTTTCCCAGAAAAAAATCAGGTACCCATTAAAGGCTGGGTTAACCGGCGCGTCGGTTGGGATCGAACCCTACCTCTTGTCCTTTGTAGTCCAGTTCACTAACCACTGAGCTATCGCGGCTCCCACATGTGTATGTATTTATATGCAGTTCTTTACTTTGGCCCCTTCCTTAGAAAAAGTTGCCATAGGCAACTAGACACCCATTGTTTAAGTAGACGGAGGACCCAGTCCTAGAAAATTGACTTGATTGCTCATTGAAGCATTTTGTCACCGAGGCTATGATCCATCCAAATTACATCACATATCTCTACTTCGTCCGTTACATTCCTTGATCTGGTCGTCTTTTGGTACCTTCAGCCTCCACACTTCCGTTTTCTCTAAACCCACAGACGCCCACTGTTATCTTCTCTATACCTCGTCTCATCCATCTCACTGCAGAGATTCCATACCATATTCTCAATTACTATGAATTAGCACAGGTGTCGAATCGCTGTCCCTTTAAAGATTTACTTAAAGAGTTCGAGCAAATGAAAGTCACACGGTGACAGATCTGGGCTGTCGGTGGCTGTTGCAACGCTTCCCATTGGTCGACATCCTTCCGCTGTTAGGAACTGAACCACCGGTCGGTGATCGACCTTGGACGAATTCTGCATCACATCGGCCATTTTAACGACGGTCTGCAGCAAAACTAATGAATGCTACGCGGAAAATGAACACATACACACTTGCACATTGGTGTGTACTTATTACGTCACATGTGACTCCATCATACAAAAAAAAAAAACAGTAAAGAGCCCCGTCACGCCAAGTGGCGCATAGGGAATATGATGTTATTGACCATACATTTTACAGACCTTTGGCACATGATTTTTGGGGTAATGTGGTTGGTATTACGCCCGCGCCGCTTTACTTTCCAGAAAAAATCCGGTACCCATTAAAGGCTGAGTGAAACTGGAAGCTGTCGATCAGGATCGAAACCGACCTCTTTTGTGCTTTGTAGTCCAGTTCACTAACCACTGAACTGTCGCGGCTTCCGACTTCATCGTACCTCATATATATATATATATATATATATATATATATATATATATATATATATATATATATATATATATATATATTGTCATTATATATATATATATATATATATATATATTGTCATTATATTATATATATATATTGTCATTATATTATATATATATATATATATATATATATATATATATATATATATATATATATATCCACCTGAGGCAGCTCGGGCGGGTTTCATTTTAACACGCCCATATATATATATATATATATATATATATATATATATATATATATAAATATATAATGACAAAGAGGGCTAGCTATGTGTGGCATAAACAAGCCATGAACAAAGTCAACGGGAACACTAGATCACGAAGTCAATGACGAAAAAATGAATTGATGTAATTCTAGAGACACTAAGAAACATGGCAGAATGAGAGGCCAGCAGAAGACAGCAAACTAAATCTTCCCTCGACGCTGCAAGGCTAAGGGAAAAAAAATCTTCCCATTTATCCAAATTTTTTCACCTGAAGCATTGTTGTCTATATATGCCGCATTCCTACACGCTAGAGGTTGTGTTCCAACCTGTAGCATTCCTACATGCTGGAGGTTCTTTTCCAAACTGTCGCATTCCTACACTTTGTGTTGAAAACTGTCGCCGTTTGAAAATCCTCGCCAAAAGCGTGTTCAATTCCCATTGACAGTCGCTGACAGGCACCAAAAATGAGTAAATAATATATCTGTTCAAGAACGGTACCACCAGTCTATTCCACTACACCCTAGCGGGCTTGGTCCACCCACTATCCTAATCCTCCATAAAGTGTGTCTTTAGTTACTGAAAAGATACGGGCACTACCACCACATTCCCCGTATGCGTTATAATAATTTAGTAAACGACACTGCCCCTGTATAAAGATGATGATGATTCTATAAGCAATTACTTGAAGAATATAATAAACACAGCAGTTTGGTTTAATATAAGAGTGACATTTTAGTTATCATCTTGTGATATAAGGTTGTAGCGCGTTTAGGTATAGATGCCCAGATAGTCAAGAGTCTAGTATCTTTCACTTATTTTTACTATTGAAATTGTATAGGAATGATTCAATTTATGATGTTAAACATAAATCATAACATTAGTTAGCTAAAGTAACTGTATATATGGGGAATGATTCAATTGGTGATGTTAAATATGGAACATAACATTAGTTAGCTAAGGTAGCTATTTATGTGATGATGATTCAGGTTGTGATGTTGAACATGAAACACGATATTAGTTAGCTAAAGTAACTGTATATATGGGCAATGATTCAATTGGTGATGTTAAACATGAAACATAACATTAGTTAGCTAAAGTAACTGTATATATGGGCAATGATTCAATTGGTGATGTTAAACATGAAACATAACATTAGTTAGCTAAAGTAACTGTTAATGTGGCAATGATTCAATTGGTGATGTTAAACATGAAACATAACATTAGTTAGCTAAAGTAACTGTATATATGGGCAATGATTCAATTGGTGATGTTAAACATGAAACATAACATTAGTTAGCTAAAGTAACTGTTAATGTGGCAATGATTCAATTGGTCATGTTAAACATGAAACATAACATTAGTTAGCTAAAGTAACTGTATATATAGGCAATGATTCAATTGGTGATGTTAAACATGAAACATAACGTTAGTTAGCTAAAGTAACTGTTAATGTGGCAATGATTCAATTGGTGATGTTAAACACGAAACATAACATTAGTTAGCTAAAGTAACTGTATATATAGGCAATGATTCAATTGGTGATGTTAAACATGAAACATAACGTTAGTTAGCTAAAGTAACTGTATATATGGGCAATGATTCAATTGGTGATGTTAAACATGAAACATAACATTAGTTAGCTAAAGTAACTGTATATATGGGAAATGATTCAATTGGTGATGTTAAACATGAAACATAACATTAGTTAGCTAAAGTAACTGTTAATGTGGCAATGATGTTTAAAAGATTAATTCACGTTGCTTACAAAATAGCAAGATTGAGAGTGTCGAGGATGAAATATTCCATTTTAACGACGATAAAAGTTGTTACATTATAAGATGCAGCTCTGCTAATCAACTTGAATGTATAATAGAAGATGCGTGGACAAGTTTATTTTTCTTGGAAGACTAAAATGAGCAGATCAACTAACGTACCAAGGACTAAAGGATGTGCAACCAACACGTCAGATGTTAGAAGTAACGATTCTTGAAATTCTAATTTATATTTTTGTTTTTGATGTGACATTTACTTATACAACTTCTTGACCTTCTAACTAACGAACTATCATTAACCACTTGAATCATTCACGAAACTGACGTTTAAAGCGACATTTTGTCATCGTCTTTTAGTTTTTCACTTCCCAAATAAACAATTTATCCGTTAATTACTGACGTCATTTATTCAGGTCAATTTAAAATAAACAACACATTTTACGCATTAAATGATCATTTTTTCCCACCTTCGCATTATAAAAGGCGTTGTTTGTGTTATGTCGTTGTTTATGCGACTGATATAGTTTCGTGTCCTGAACGAAAAATATAAAAAAAACATTTAGAAACAGGATTCGCCGTCCATTTGGACGGTCACTGTTCTCTTGTTTTATTGACATCAACAAATTGTTGATGGAGTACCACGTGGATCTTGTTTTGTTGACATCAACAAATTGTTGATGGAGTACCAAGTGGATCTTGTTTTGTTGACATCAATAAATTGTTGATGGAGCACCACGTGGATCTTGTTTTATTGACATCAACAAATTGTTGATGGAGTACCACGCGGATCTTGTTTTGTTGACGTCAACAAATTGTTGATGAAGTACCACGCGGATCTTGTTTTGTTGACATCAACAAATTGTTGATGGAGCACCACACGGATCTTGTTTTGTTGACATCAACAAATTGTTGATGGATTACCACGCGGATCTTGTTTTATTGACATCAACAAATTGTTGATGGAGCACCACGCGGATCTTGTTTTATTGACATCAACAAATTGTTGATGGAGTACCACGCGGATCTTGTTTTGTTGACATCAACAAATTGTTGATGGAGTACCACGTGGATCTTGTTTTGTTGACATCAACAAATTGTTGATGGAGTACCACGTGGATCTTGTTTTGTTGACATCAACAAATTGTTGATGGAGTACCACGCGGATCTTGTTTTATTGACATCAACAAATTGTTGATGGAGTACCACACGGATCTTGTTTTGTTGACATCAACAAATTGTTGATGGAGTACCACGTGGATCTTGTTTTGTTGACATCAACAAATTGTTGATGGAGTACCACGCGGATCTTGTTTTATTGACATCAACAAATTGTTGATGGAGCACCACACGGATCTTGTTTTGTTGACATCAACAAATTGTTGATGGAGTACCACGCGGATCTTGTTTTATTGACATCAACAAATTGTTGATGGAGTACCACGCGAATCATGTTTTATTCACATCAACAAATACACGGTTCTGGAGTAGAGTCTTGGTTAGCAGACATTTACTATGTCGGGCTCTGGAATTAATTATAGACTGGCTATTCTTTGAAAGCTGGTTCTCATGATCACACATAATAGTTTGTTCCTTGTTCATTGCATTATTTATGTCAACATCTCTGTAAGAGAAGAAGAGGTCATAGACACAATTCCCATCCCATACCACTAGCACCAGACCAATAAATGGAAGAGCAGACCCATAAAGGTAACAACAGACTCATACACAGAACAACAGACCCATACACGGAACAGCAGACCTATACAAGTGTAAGTTGTACTCGTGGTTGGAAAAAAACATACCCCCACGGTCGACCCAGCCGTTGAAATGGGTACCAGGGTATTACCCTTGGAAGGTGAGGAATGTCGCCTTGCATTGTGAGTTTCGATGCTTGAAGCGACACTATCCAGAAATCTCCGAACATTTATGGATAGGCGACCGAGCACATATGGGTGAAAACTCGAGTGCTAAGACACCGGTTTAAGTCTCGTACTTGACCTTTACTTTACTTTCATTTTTCCTTGTAAGATGACTTTGTTCAAGACGTTAAATCGTGGTGCATGCACGTCTCAGCGTAAGGTTTTTGCCTTTAAAATAAAAAAAATAAATAAAAAAAAAAAAAAAAAAACTATATTTACGTCACATAGTACCATTGCTGGTGCATGACAGGGGGCAGCGATAGGACCAGAGAAAATAAAGGCCGCTTGGTCAAGCAGTCGCCACGACGTGTGAGACTCAGGATTTTTATTTCACCCCCGATAGAAAAAATCCTTTCTGTCTACCGTGGGCTTCGAACACCGAACGTCGGCTTTTCAGCCAGCGGAACAGTGGTTTTAGCCACACGGACACGCGCTCCTCAAAGCCCATCTCGTGAGATTGTGTTACTGTTGATATTAATTTTTTTGACGCTAAATTTTTAGTTTAGGGTGTGGTCCTATGTGAGATACTTCAGACCTGACAAAATGTCCACAACTTGTATTTCCTTTATAAGTCTGCAATAAAGTCTACTCTCATGCGCCACTAACAAAGACGCCAGGGATATGCATGACAATTAGATACTTAAGTAAAAACCGATAGATAAGTGTGCACATGAATTAAAACGCTATAATCTAATTATTCATCATCATCATCATCATGTGCCATACCGGTTGGCGTAGGTGATCATGTCCTTACACAATCTTTTATCTACAGTGCATCGTATCAGTTCTGTTGTTGACTGCCTTCCATACCATGACACCAAGTTATCCAATATTTTCTCTCTTTGTCGCCCGCGATCTCTCTTTCCTTTTATTTTTCCAGTTGTAACCAAGTACTCCAACTTTCCTCTTCTCATGATGTGTCCGAAAAATGTTGATTGTTTCTTTTTGATGTTTCTTATGAGCTCCCTTTTTGTGTTGGCCTCTTTGAGAATTTCCTCGTTGGTCTTTTTAGCTGTTCAGGGAACTTTCAACATTCTTCTGAGAAATCCCATCTCTGTGGCCTCTAATTGTATTTTCATTTGTTTGTTTACTATCCATGATTCCCTTCCATAGGTCAGAATTGGTTCCATATAGCACCGATGAACTCTCTTTCTCGCTTTTATTGACGTAGATTTGTTGTGTAAGATGTTTTCCATTTTCTGAAAGGCTATTTTGGCCTCAGCTTTTCTGATTTTTATTTCTGTGGTGCTTCTGCCATCATCATCATCATCGAGTGCCTTCTCCGCAACGAAGGTTGGCTACCATGGATCGCCATTCTACTCTGTTTCTTGCTTTGATGGTGCAGGCTGTCATAGATTGACTTGTCCATCTTTTGATGTTACTCGCCCATGTTAGTCTTGGTCTGCCTCTACCTCTTTTACCTTGTATTTTTTCTTCCAATATTACTTTTAGTAGGCTGTTGTGTCTTTTAACATGCTCCAAAAATTTCATTTGTCTTGTCTTAATTGTATTTAGTAGTTCTCTTTTTATTTTCAGTTGTTTTAAAACTTCATCGTTTGTTATCTTTTGCTTCTGCCATTTGATGTTATTATTGTGCTCGAGTATTTGATGCGTTGCACTTGTTTCAGATTTGTCCTGTTTATTTTTATGCCGCATGATAGTGATGATTTTTTCTTCGATATGACCTTTACCTCTGTTTTCTTATCATTATTTCAGACTTAGACCTTTCTTGTTGCTTTCTTTTACTATTAAGTCTATCATTTCTTGTAGTTCATTCTCTGTCTCTGCTATTAATAGTGTGCAATCCGCATATCGCAAATTGCTTCTATTATGACCGAATAAGTATGCGTCGTAATTAATAATAATTATTATTACTTTACTATATAGGAGCCACGATAGCTCAGTGGTTAGTGAACTGGACTACCACGGACAAGGGGTAGGGTTCGATCCCAACCGACGGCTTCCGGGTTCACCCAGCCTTAAATGGGTACCGATTTTTTTCTGGGAAAGTAAAGCAGCACGGGCGTAATACTGACCACATTACCCCAAAAATCATGTGCTGAAGGTCTGTAAAATATAGGGTCACTAACACCATATTTCCCTATACGACACTTGGCATGACGGGGGTACTTTACTTTTTTTTTATTACTTTGTCTGGTATCTAAGACACATTTATATTTAAGCCTTATCTAAGACAAAGAAGAGGATTAAACATTAATACAACAAAGCGTTTGTTAATTGCTTCTTCGCTTTGTGAACTCAGCTAAAGTTGATAATATGCCAGCCATGAAATATTAAACAGACACGAATATTTCTATTATATTACTATTATTAACATCTATAGTATTTTATAATACAAGTCACAGAGATATAGAATAAGAACAGAAGTCTGAACGTCAAGTAGTAATGTTAGCTAGAAACACTTAATGAAGAAACGGTAAGACTAATATTGAAATATATGCAACGAAACTTTACTGATGATGTTAATGGCCATTTGTTTTTATTTTTTATAGACCTTCGGCGCATTTTTTTTAGGGAAAAGGGGGGAGGGGGTGATAATGTGAGCAATACTAAGTCTATACAGCGTTTCTCCCCACCCACCCTCTCCATGGAAGCCAGCGATCGGGATATAAGGCACAATATTGTTGGAACTAGGAGCAAAGAACATCAGTAAATGAAGATGTCGAATAGTTATATATATATATATATATATATATATATATATATATATATAGGATGGATGAAAGCTAATGAAAAATATATTTATAGACGACAGAACGAACGTAAAGAGATGATACGGTAGGCTACGTCAGTCTGTATGTTACATAATGATGACCTATGGTAATAGCTGTAATAATTATGACATGTAGAGGGAGAGATTGGGGGTGGGGGGAAGATGGGGGAGAGAGTGGTTGTGGGGTGGGATAGGGAGAGAGAGATGCGGTGTGGGAAAGAAAAGAAAAGAAATTGAGAGGATGTAGGAAAGAATAAAAAAGAGAGTTGGGAAAGATAGATGAAAGAGAGAAATAGACAGAGACAGAACGAATGAGATAGAGAATAGGGAACGATAGATGAAAGAGAGAAATAGACAGAGACAGAAAGAGAGACAGAAAGAAGAGAGATAGAGAGTTGGAAAGATAGATGAATGAGAGAAATAGACAGAAACAGAAAGATTGAGAGAGCTGGGAAAGATAGATGAATGAGAGAAATAGACAGAGACAGAAAGATTGAGAGAGCTGGGAAAGATAGATGAATGAGAGAAATAGACAGAAACAGAAAGATTGAGAGAGCTGGGAAAGATAGATGAATGAGAGAAATAGACAGAAACAGAAAGATTGAGAGAGCTGGGAAAGATAGATGAATGAGAGAAATAGACAGAAAAAGAAAGATTCAGAGAG
>JAVIAB010000125.1:46702117-46719617 GCA_032433765.1 Megaustenia siamemsis | reverse complement strand
AACCACAACACAACATTTACACGCCACTTAACGTCCTTTTAAGGGCGAATGATAAAGAGGTGTATTCCTTCAGTCATCAGGCGAACACAAGCAAACACTGATAATAATAATATAAAAATAGTAATAATAATACAAGTAATAATAATAACAACAGCACTAGTAGTTCTAGTAGTAGTAGTTGTTGTAGTAGTAATAGTTGTAGTAGTAGTTGTAGTGGTAATAGTTGTAGTAGTAGTAGTTGTTGTTGTAGTAGTAATAGTTGTTGTAGTAGTAGTAGTAATAGTTGTTGTAGTAGTAGTAGTAGTAGTTGTAGTAGTAATAGTTGTTGTAGTAGTAGTAGTTGTAGTAGTAATAGTTGTTGTAGTAGTAGTAGTAGTAGTTGTAGTAGTAATAGTTGTTGTAGTAGTAGTAGTAGTGTAGTAGTAATAGTTGTTGTAGTAGTAGTAGTTGTAGTAGTAATAGTTGTAGTAGTAGTAGTAGTAGTTGTTGTAGTAGTAATAGTTGTAGTAGTAGTAGTAGTTGTAGTAGTAATAGTTTTTGTAGTAGTAGTAGTAGTAGTTGTAGTAGTAATAGTTGTAGTAGTAGTAGTAGTAGTAGTTGTAGTAGTAATAGTAGTTGTAGTAGTAGTAGTAGTTGGTTGTCTATCTCTACATATACATCGATGTGTCGTAGTAATAGTAGTAGTAATTGTAGTAGTAATAGTAGTTGTAGTAGTTGGTTGTCTATCTCTACATATACATCGATGTGTCGTAGTAGTAGTAGTAGTAGTAGTTGTAGTAGTAATAGTAGTTGTAGTAGTTGTAGTAGTTGGTTGTCTATCTCTACATATACATCGATGTGTCGTAGTAGTAGTAGTAGTAGTAGTAGTAGTTGTAGTAGTAATAGTAATTGTAGTAGTTGTAGTAGTTGGTTGTCTATCTCTACATATACATCGATGTGTCGTAGTAATAGTAGTAGTTGTAGTAGTAATAGTACTTGTAGTAGTTGGTTTTCTATCGATGTAGGTCACTCAAGAACGGAGCAGCGTTTCTTCCTTTTACTTTCCTTCCTCGCCTTTCAGCGTCGAGGGGAGATTCATTTTTTTACTTTTGTTCTTCTGTTAGCTTCTGCTTCTGTTACGTTTCTTAGTGTTTCTTATATTCCGTCAATCCATCTTTTTCGCTGTTTGGTGGTTGAATCTGGTGTTCTCGTAACATGTATTAGCAGCTCGTTGTGTTATATTTTGATCTCTTTTTCTTATCACGCAACCAAACCACGTTATTCGTTGTTACTTTATTTATTCAACGATGAGAACTATTCCTAGCCTTTTCTCAACTCTTCACTTCTGATCTTATTTCACAGGCTGTCTCTTTTCATTCGTCTAATACATTTCACCTCCATAGTGCTTATTTTTCTTATTGTTATTGAGTCTAGTGTTCAAGTTGTTAGCACAACGTTGGGATGAAGATAATGTTGTAGAGTGCCTTTTTGACCACTAGTGTTCTTTCCTTATTGGACAATAATGTTAACAGTTGTCTGATGAAGTTGTCAAGCTTTGCTGTGTCTTCAGTATATTTCTGCTGTTTGTGAATTGTTGTCTGTCACTTGGCTTCCTTGATATGTTAATATCTGCTTGTTTTAGTTGTCTGCCGTCTATTGTTACGTTTATGTTCTATTATTATTTTTCAATGTTCATGGCTTTCGTCTTGTTGATGTTGATTTCCATGTCGCATGAAGTACCAGTAGGGAGCCGCGATAGCTCAGTGGTTAGTGAACTGGACAACAAAGGACAAAGGGTAGGGTTCGATTCCAACCGACGGCTTCCCAGTTCACCCAGCCTTAAATGGTTACCGGATTTTTTTTCCGGGAAAGTAAAGCGGCACGGGCGTAATACCGACCACATTATACCAAAAATCATATGCCGAAGGTCTGTAAAATTTATGGTCACTAACACCATATTCCCTATACGCCACTTGGCGTGACGGGGGCTCTTTACTTTACTTTTTTAAGAAGAACCCGTGCTGGTAAGTCTATTTAAGTGTTCTTGTAGTTATTATATTTTCCTTCTACCAGTGCCTATTCGTCTGCGAGTAAAAGTAAGTAAAGTACCCCCCGTCACGCCAAGTGGCGTATAGGGAAATATGGTGTTAGTGACCCTATATTTTACAGACCTTCAGCACATGATTTTTGGGGTAATGTGGTCGGTATTACGCCCGTGCTGCTTTACTTTCCCAGAAAAAATCCGGTACCCATTTTAAGGCTGGGTGAACCCGGAGCCGTCGGTTGGGATCGAACCCTACCCCTTGTCCGTAGTAGTCCAGTTCACTAACCACTGAGCTATCGCGGCTCCTACTAATTTTTAGGGAATTAGTAAAACCCAGGTGTCCTCGCCAGGATTACGAACCCCGGCTGTTGCCGTGGTAAGCCAACCGCCTATCGATTGCGCTAACCGGACACCCTCGTCTGCGAGTAGTAGCTCATTAACTCAGCCTTTGCTATGACTAATTATCCTATTCTAGAGTGACAGTGTCTTACAGATCTGGTGCAAGTGGATGATGAGGCTGATGTTGATGCTTTTTGAGACAAATAACAATAAATGAGGGAACCGCGATAGCTCAGTGGTTAGTGGACTGGACTACAAAGGACAAGGGGTAGAGTTCGATCCCTATCGACGGCTTCCGGGTTCACCCAGCCTTAAATGGATACCGATTTTTTTTCTGGGAAAGTAAAGCGGCACGGGCGTAATACCGACCACATTACCCCAAAAATCATGTGCTGAAGGTCTGTAAAATGTATGGCCACTAACACCATGGGGGCTAAAGGAAAAAGAAATAATAAATGAATATTGTGATTGAGGAAAACATCCCAGGCGATAGATCAGCGAATCATTTCAGGGGATGAGATATGTTTACAACACTCGGAAGCGGTTGCCATTTTGTTCTGCAAGGCACAGTGTCGAGAAGTACGGGTTAGGTCTTGCTTCTGGCTGAATATTGTTCTTTGTTTTTTTTCTGTTATTGATTATTTTATATTTTTTCCGAGAGTTGTAAACATATTTCTTACCCTAAATTAATTCACTAATTTCCACAGTACACAGACCTGAGAAGAGCAATGTGGTCCACACCCACCTCCCTGGAAGAGAAACTATATGGGGCAATCGAATCACTTAAACTGACAGCATAATTCATGAGAGAGTCTGGAATCCTACTCTGATTGAGTCTTGATCGCAGAGAGAGAGAGAGAGAGAGAGATTCACTAATTTGTTGGTGGCTTTTGCTATGTCTTCATTCTTGCGTATTCTCTTTCCTTGTCGTGTATTACATCTCTCTTTTGTCTCCGATCTTCATGCCACTCCTTATAAATGCGAGCCATTCCTATTTAACCCTGGCGCATGTTTCAAGACCTTTATATTTTTTTGTAAACTACTATATATTTCACGCAAACAGGCTTCTTGAAAGCGTGTCCTGGTCAGCTGAACGCATGCCTGTTATTCTCTGGCTGACGTGCTTGAAACTTTTATTTATTCTTTCATCCTCCATCAATAAGAAATAATAAAACTTAAAACAAAGAGAATTCACAATCCTTCAGCTCTCCAGAGCTACTATATTTTTATATATGAACAAAACTGCGACTAATCATTTAAAAAGATGGCGCAGCAATTAATTATAGCTAAAGAAGGATAGGTCGTGTTAAAGCTGATAAGAAAGAAATATTATTTGTCAACAACGGTGGGGAATAGTGCTAGTTTTATATACAAGCAGACAAGGGAAGCTATTATATGTAATAATTCCAGGGTTATCCATCATCATCATCAAGTACCATGCCTGCTGGCGTATTGCATATGTGATCATTTAATCTCTCTCTCCAGCGTTATGTCTCTACTGTTGTTTATTATTTCAGCTGCTGACTCCATTCTACACCATTCTCGTAAACTGTTTAGCACTTTTTCTCTTTCTTTCCCTCTATTTCTCTTGAAGCCGCGCTAATGAAGTGGGCGGAGAAGGTGGTCTAGAGTTACCACTCCCTCGGTCGACAGGTTTGTTTTCTAGATTCAATCACCTTAAAATTGTTTTCTGAGAAAGATAGATGACATGACTGTAAGATGTTACGATGGCAAGAAGGTATGCTGTTTTTCTAACCACATTATCCAAATACGTGCCGACTTTTGAAGCAAATAAAACACCGTGAACACTCACAGTGTGGTCCCTAGACGTCACTCTCTCTAAGTGATGAGATTCTTTCTGACACTTTCTCAGTCCCTCTGCTTTAATCACATGTACCAAGCTCCAGGAGCTTTCCCAATCTGTCCCTCTGCTTTCTTGACATGTACCAAGGTCCAGGAGCTTTCCCAATCTGTCCCTCTGCTTTCTTCACATGTACCAAGGTCCAGGAGCTTTCCCAATCTGTCCCTCTGCTTTCTTCACATGTACCAAGCTCCAGGAGCTTTCCCAATCTGTCCCTCTACTTTCTTGACATGTACCAAGCTCCAGCAGCTTTCCCAATCTGTCCCTCTTCTTTCTTCACATGTACCAAGGTCCAGGAGCTTTCCCAATCTGTCCCTCTGCTTTCTTCACGTGTACCAAGGTCCAGTAGCTTTCCCAATCTGTCCCTCTGCTTTCTTCACATGTACCAAGGTCCAGGAGCTTTCCCAATCTGTCCCTCTACTTTCTTGACATGTACCAAGGTCCAGGAGCTTTCCCAATATGTCCTTCAGCACCTCCTTCTCTGTCTATGATGCCACTGAAATCAGCAAAAAGCTAAATATGATTATAAATAAAACATAACTGCTGCACAACATACGTCCAGAACCTCTATACCAACAAAACTTAAGTATCTGAGAGCTGATATTTTTCCCTTAGAAACATGTGACTGTCAAACATGGACAAATCTGCTGAAAAAAAACCTACTTAAGTCTTTCAATGCAAATGCAACAGAAGAATACTCAGATTTCTATTGACTGAGAAAAAAATAAGAATGTCCATTTTGCAACAACTTAATATTATGGAGAACTAGTTGCTAAGAACATCACAACGAAAATAAAAAAGAAAAACTAAAATTGCCTCCCTTAGCAAGTTGTTATCGCTCTTTCATTCCCGTACCAGTTTCCGGTTGCCAAACTCCGATCTACGCAAATTCAAGTTGCAGAAGTTAAATATGAAATACAAATTGCCACGATAAGCATTGTAATCATATCTCACAGTTACTTATTCACTGTCCGCATTGATCCGTGTGTGTACGTGCACTTGTACTCGTAGCGTGGTTCAACAAACTGAATTACAGCAACGATTTCGTCATTGGTGTTGTACTGCACGTTGAGACTTCAGACATTCCTGGTCTTTAACTACATCCGGCACTGCCTGTCCTGTTGACTTTATCTTGTCACCGGCTTCAGAAGATCTCAACGAGAAAGATCAGGGTGGGGGGTAATAGAAAGAGAGGGGGTGTGAGAGAATGGAGGAGGTAGACGGAGAGTAAGGGGTGGGGTGGGAATAATAAGAGATAGAAATAGAAAAAAACGTGAAAGAGAGAGAGAAAGAGAATGAGAGAGAGAAAGAGAGAGAGAGAGAGATAGAAAGTAAAAAAAAGAGAGAAATAGAGAGAGATATGAGAAACAAAGAAATAGAGAAAGAGATACGTAGAATGAAAAAGAGAAAGAGAGGGTACAAAGAAAGAAAGTGTATGAGAAAGAATGAGAGAATCAGAGAGGGCTTGAGAAAGAATGAGAGATAGATTGTGAACGAGAGATAAAGGGAGCCAGACTAAGAAACTTCTAGTCTTCCTCATTTGAACACAAATTCAAATCGAAATATGGACTCAAACTCTCTAATTTTGTTGTCAACATCACTTGTTATTTGTTGTCAACATCACTTGTTACTTGTTGTCAACATCACTTGTTACTTGTTGTCAACATCATTTGTTACTTGTTGTCAACATCTCTTGTTCTTGTTGTCAACATCACTTTTTACTTGTTGTCATTATCACTTGTTATTTGTTGTCATTATCACTTGTTATTTGTTGTCATCATCACTTGTTATTTGTTGTCATTATCACTTGTTATTTGTTGTCATTATCACTTGTTATTTATTACCAACATCACATGTTACTTATTGTTAACATCAATTGTTACGTATTATCAACATCACATGTTAATTATTGTTAACACCACTTGTTACTTGTTGCCAACATCACTTATTATTTATTGTTAACATCATTTGTTACTATTCCCCATAATGTTTTTTTTCAGGTTTATGTTGCCTTTCTTCATTTCTTTGCTCATCAGATTTTTTAGCTAGCTTCTCAGACATTAATGCGGACTAACATTTCTCTTCATTGTTTTTTTTTACTTCTTCTTCTTTCCTTCCTCATTTGCCTTTCAGCGTCGAGGGGAGATATAATTTGCGGTCTTTTGCTCTTCTGTTCGCCTCTGCTGCTGTTATGTTTCCTAGTGCTTCTAATATTCCGTCGACCCATCTTTTTCGTGGTCGACCCTTGGGTCTGGTGTTCTCACAACGTTTGCTGAAGGCTCGTTGTGTTGTGTTTTGATCTTTCTGCCTTGTCACGTGGCCAATCCATTTTATCTGTTGTTTTCTTATATATTCTATGGCGGGGGCTATTCCAAGCTTTTTTTCCTCAGTTCTTCATTTCCGATCTTATCTCTTAGACTGTTTCCTGTCATTCGTCTGACACATTCTTCAATTGATCAAAAATGAGGTGATAGCAAACATGTTCGATAACGATCTTTCAAATGTCATACGTGAATGCACAAAATGTTTCCTGCCACAAACTTGTTATCGCCAGCATTTTGTGTCAAAAACATATTCTAATCAATTCCTGGTAAAATAAATTTACGAGGGATGGGTACCCTAGAGGTAAGCTGGGCTCAGGACAAGAAGGACCCGGTTCAAAGCCAACCAGAAGCGGTGATGAATTTTTAAATAAACAAAAATTAGGAAAACTAAACCCTGGTTTGGAGCCGCGATAGCTCAGTGGTTAGTGAACTGGACTACAAAGGACAAGGGGTAGGGTTCGATCCCAACCGACGGCTTCCGGGTCCACCCAGCCTTAAATGGGTACCGGATTTTTTTCTGGGAAAGTAAAGCAAAGCGGGCGTAATACCGACCACATTACCCCAAAAAAACATGTGCTGAAGGTCTGTAAAATATAGGGTCACTAAAACCATATTTCCCTATACGCCACTTGGCGTGAAGGGGACACTGTACTTACTTAAACCCTGGTTTCTTTGTCACGTTTCTCTCTTTAGTAAGTGAGATCCGATGTCTAGCCCTCTCGGATAATGGCAATAAACAGGATATACCATGTGTGCACTCGTGCACATTAAAGAAACCATTGGCAGTTAAATCGAAAAGAGTAGACCATCAATGCTACGGAGCTCGTGCACGTGGGCTAGGATACTTCTCGGATTTTCGTGAGATTCTGAAAGGGGATATCGCAGCACCTACAGATTCATCCAATGTGCAGTGGTGATTATTCTAACAACAACAACAAGCGTACATTTATCCACACTAACTCCTGATTGCCATATAAATTTGTCCTCACCAATTCCTTGTACCACAAACGTCTCACCAATCATTTCCTTGTAACACAAACATGTCCCTATCACTTCCTTGTATCACAAACATGTCCCTATCACTTCATTGCTCACAAACATGTCCCTATCACTTCCTTGTATCACAAACATGTCCCTATCACTTCCTTGTAACACAAACATGTTCGTATCACAAACATATCCTTCACTTCCTTGTATCACAAACGTGTCCCTATCACTTCCTTGTATCACAAACGTGTCCCTATCACTTCCTTGTATCACAAACGTGTCCCTATCACTTCCTTGTATCACAAACGTGTCTCTATCACTTCCTTGTATCACAAACGTGTCCCTATCACTTCCTTGTATCACAAACGTGTCCCTATCACTTCCTTGTATCACAAACGTGCCCCTATCACTTCCTTGTATCACAAACGTGTCCCTATCACTTCCTTGTATCACAAACATTTCCCTACCACTTCCTTGTATCACAAACGTGCCCCTATCACTTCCTTGTATCACAAACATTTCCCAACCACTTCCTTGTATCACAAACGTGTCCCTTTCACTTCCTTGTATCACAAACGTGTCCCTATCACTTCCTTGTATCACAAACGTGTCCCTATAACTTCCTTGTATCACAAACGTGTCCCTATCACTTCCTTGTATCACAAACGTGTCCCTATCACTTCCTTGTATCACAAACGTGTCCCTATCACTTCCTTGTATCACAAACGTGTCCCTTTCACTTCCTTGTATCACAAACGTGTCCCTATCACTTCCTTGTATCACAAACGTGTCCCTATTACTTCCTTGTATCACAAACGTATCCCTATCACTTCCTTGTATCACAAACGTGTCCCTATCACTTCCTTGTATCACAAACGTGTCACTATCACTTACTTGAATCACAAACGTGCCCCTATCACTTTCTTGTATCACAAACGTGCCCCTATCACTTTCTTGTATCACAAACGTGCCCCTTTCACTTCCTTGTATCACAAACGTGTCCCTATCACTTTCTTGTATCACAAACGTGCCCCTATCACTTTCTTGTATCACAAACGTGCCCCTTTCACTTCCTTGTAACACAAACATGTTCGTATCACAAACATATCCTTCACTTCCTTGTATCACAAACGTGTCCCTATCACTTCCTTGTATCACAAACGTGTCCCTATCACTTCCTTGTATCACAAACGTGTCCCTATCACTTCCTTGTATCACAAACGTGTCTCTATCACTTCCTTGTATCACAAACGTGTCCCTATCACTTCCTTGTATCACAAACGTGTCCCTATCACTTCCTTGTATCACAAACGTGCCCCTATCACTTCCTTGTATCACAAACGTGTCCCTATCACTTCCTTGTATCACAAACATTTCCCTACCACTTCCTTGTATCACAAACGTGCCCCTATCACTTCCTTGTATCACAAACATTTCCCAACCACTTCCTTGTATCACAAACGTGTCCCTTTCACTTCCTTGTATCACAAACGTGTCCCTATCACTTCCTTGTATCACAAACGTGTCCCTATAACTTCCTTGTATCACAAACGTGTCCCTATCACTTCCTTGTATCACAAACGTGTCCCTATCACTTCCTTGTATCACAAACGTGTCCCTATCACTTCCTTGTATCACAAACGTGTCCCTTTCACTTCCTTGTATCACAAACGTGTCCCTATCACTTCCTTGTATCACAAACGTGTCCCTATTACTTCCTTGTATCACAAACGTATCCCTATCACTTCCTTGTATCACAAACGTGTCCCTATCACTTCCTTGTATCACAAACGTGTCACTATCACTTACTTGAATCACAAACGTGCCCCTATCACTTTCTTGTATCACAAACGTGCCCCTATCACTTTCTTGTATCACAAACGTGCCCCTTTCACTTCCTTGTATCACAAACGTGTCCCTATCACTTTCTTGTATCACAAACGTGCCCCTATCACTTTCTTGTATCACAAACGTGCCCCTATCACTTTCTTGTATCACAAACGTGTCACTATCACTTCCTTGTATTACAAACGTGTCCCTATCACTTCCTTGTATCACAAACGTGTCCCTATCACTTCCTTGTATCACAAACATGTCCCTATCACTTTCTTGTATCACAAACGTGCCTCTATCACTTCCTTGTATTACAAACGTGTCCCTATCACTTCCTTGTATCACAAACGTGACCCTATCACTTCCTTGTATCACAAACGTGCCCCTATCACTTCCTTGTATCACAAACGTGCCCCTATCACTTCCTTGTATCACAAACGTGCCCCTATCACTTCCTTGTATCACAAACGTGCCCCTATCACTTCCTTGTATCACAAACGTGCCCCTATCACTTCCTTGTATCACAAACGTGCCCCTATCACTTCCTTGTATCACAAACGTGTCCCTATCACGTCTTTGTGTTGCGAATCTATTCCACAAAACCTCTTTATGTCACGGAGGCAGTTCTGTATGTAGCGCACTAACAATGTATGAACACATTAACAAAATGAACTGGACACTAAAGGACAAGAGCCTGATCGACGGCTTCCAGTTTAACCAAGCCTCAGATGGGTAGCGAATTTTTTTTCTTGTAATGTAAAGCGGCACGAGCGTAATACCGACCACATTACCCCAAAAATTATGTGTCGAAGGTCTGTAAAAATTATGGTCACTAACACCATATTCCGTATATACGCCACTTGGCATGACGGAGCACTTTACTTTCTTTTTTACATTCACAAAATACCTTTGTTTTTTATTTTATTTTTTATTTTTGCTTTTGGTTTCAACGAAACGTTACTGTAAACAACAGTGATAAACAAAAACATTTTTATTTTAAAAAAATCAACGACAGCCAACCATTTTCCCAAGGCTGACGCAATCTACGATTGTTACATTCACATAAACCAACGCTGTTGTTGTGGTTTTCGCAGTGGTTCTCATGTTACATTTCAGCACTCCTTAGTTAATCCCTGGAACTTTTATCGAATGTTTTACAAAGTGGTATCTGTTTTGTTCGCTCACTGAGGGGTTGTCAAAGATTTCCAACTGTCACATAGTCAGGAACGATAATCATCGAGAAAGGAAGAGCCCTCCCCAGCCTCCAGTACCATTAAGTGCTACGCAGTTGTTTGTTATTGCTACTTTAGTTGATTTGCTAATTTAACTTTCTGTGAAGATAAAAATGCACATACCTCTTCTATTACACAATCAAAATGATTAGAAGAAGTTATATCTTAAATTGAAAATAATAAAAAAAAAAAGAAACGGTTGTGGTTAAAAATGGAATATTGGAGCCGAAAACTCTCAAATTTGCTAAATCTGTTATTGTTTATTAAGAGCACTAATTAGTTACTAAACACATCGGTCATACAATAGGACAACAGGCAAGAAAATCACTGGAGGCTGTGGATATGTGGTTATACAGAAGAATGTTGAGATTACCATGGTCAGCTAAGAAGAGTAATAACAACTTTATGAATATGGCCAAAACAAAAATTGAGATAATATTCAATATTAGGAAGAAACATTCATCATTTGTTGGCCATGTAATGAGAAGGGAACAGCTGGGATATGTTGTGACAACTTGGAAAATTGAAAGACGAAGAGATAGAGGGATACAAGGAGAAAAGATACCAGGCAGCTTAAGAGAGTGGCGTGGCAGAAGGTCAACAACAGAAATGATAAATAACTGTCGAGATCGAAAGTTGTGGGGAAAAAGACAGCAAAATTTATACAGGAAACGACATTGCGGATATAGACAATACTTCAGGTGACAGACAGACAGACAGACAGACAGACAGACAGACAGACAGACAGACAGACAGACAGACAGACAGACAGACAGACAGACAGATAGCAAATTGTGGAGAGACATGATCACCTATCCCAGAAGGCTTGGTACTTGATGATAATGATCGCTCATATGTAGATATTTTCTTGCAGCTAAAATAAGATTGCGTTTTGTGTCTGATTTCACCAATAAAAACCACTTTCATAAAATATGAAATGAGTTAAATATTCTACGTCTAGGACATTTTCATTTATAAACGTTACCAAATGTCCAAGATAAGAACTAAAGTGCCACTTTAATATGAAAACTAACGACTGCGTGTGACTAGAACTGTGGAGTGATCTAAACACAAGTTAAACTTAAACACAAAATGCTCCTCCTCAGCACCTCAGAACCCAAAACACCCACGACCTCATTACAGCAGATCCTTTACACAGCTGTTTATCAATTGTATTTTAGTTTGTCTTGATCATTTGTTTTATTTTCAGACTAACACTCTTTTATATTACTCTTCTGCTGCACATTAATTTGGAGCCGCGATAGCTTAGTGGTCAGGGAACAAAAGACAAGAGGTCGTGTTCGATCCTGACCGACTGCTTCCGGGTTCACCCAGCCTTAAATGAGTACCGGGTTTTTTTTCTGGAAAAGTAAAGTGGCATGGGTGTAAGTAATACTGACCACATTACCCCAAAAATCAAGTGCCGAAAGTCTATACAAATTATGGTCATCAACACCGTATTCCCAAACGCCACTTGACGGGACGGGGCTCTTTACATACATTCAAGTTTATTTGAATTTATTTTTCATTATCATCATCGAGTGCCTTCTCCGCAACGAAGGTTGGCTACCATGGAGCGCCATTCTGCTCTGTCTCTTGCTTTGATGGTGCAGGATGAATTTATTTTTAGAGTTTATTAACTAACTTTCTTAGTTAAGAATGAAACTAATGTTGAGAATGCCATGGACAGCTAAGAAGAGTAATGAAAATGTTCTGAAAGAGGCCAAAGCAAAAAGAGAGCTAATTTCCAATATTACGAAGAAACAATCATCATTTTTTGGCCATGCAATGGGAAGAGAACATCTGGAATATATTGTAACAACTGGGAAAATTGAGGGAGGAAGAGATAGAGGGAAGAAAAGTGAAATGATACCAGCCAGACAGCTTAAGAGAATGGCTTGGCAGAAGGTCAACAACAGAAACAATAAATAACTGTCGAGATCGAAAGTTGTGGAGAGACCTGATCACCTACGCCAGTAGGCCCGGTACTTGATGATGATGATGACGAGTTAAGAATGAAATATTTAACACTAGAAACTGTTGTCAAAATTTCCATTTTAAAATGTTTCTTTTCATAAGCATCTAGTCAATGGAAATATACTAACATAAACTTTAACTAAACTAGAAAGATTACATTTCTATACAGTGTCACAAAGTGTAACCACTCCAAAAATACATCAATCGTGCCCATAACGTAATAGATTCAGATCATCTCGTATAAAGACTACAAAGTTTGTAAAATTACAACTAAAATGTCACCTTTAAATAACAAGTATCCGTCTTCAAGACTTATATTTGCCTCATCAGTCATCTCTGTATAGACCCTATATGTTAAAAGTTAAGTACCCCCGTCACGCCAGGTTGCGTATGGTTGGTTGGTTGGTTGGTTGGTTGCGTTCGCCCGATGACTAAAGTATTCTAGAGTATCGTGGTAGACTAGAATATTCCTCTTCATCCTCCGCCCTTACAAGAACGTAGTGGACGTGTCTGCGTTGTGTTGTGGTTTGCAGTATAACTGTTATATTTGCGCCTTTCGGCCCAACACATCCGACTTCAGCACGACATTTTTGAGTACCGTGCCGCTTTACTTTCCCAGAAAAAAATCCGGTTCCCATTTAAGACTGGGTGAACCCGGAAGCCGTCGGTTGGGATCGAACCCTACCTCTTGTCCTTTGTAGTCCAGTTTACTAACCACTGAGCTATCGCGGCTCCTAAGAGTTAAACAGGACTTTGTTATTCTCGTCGTGGCCTATGAAGGGCCAGCAATAGCACCGTCAGCTCATTAAATAATCTGTTGAAACAAACTAATCTGCCACGAAATTATCAACTAAATGTTCTTCTTTTTTTCTACTTTTTCCACTTCTTTCTTTTGTTCTTTTTTTCTTTCATTTTCTCTTTCTTTCTTTCTTTCTTTCTTTCTTTCTTTCTTTTTCTCTTTCTTTCTTTTTTTCATTTCCCTTTATTTCTTTCATTTTATTTTTCATTCTTTCTTTCTTTCTTTCTTTCATTTTCTCTTTCTTTCTTCTTTCTTTCTTTCTTTCTTTCTTTCTTTCTTTCTTTCTTTCATTTTCTCTTTCTTTCTTGCATTTTTTCTTTCTTTCTTTCTTTCTTTCATTTTCTCATTCTTTCTTTCTTTCATTTTCTCTTTCTTTCTTTCTTTCATTTTCTCTTTCTTTCTTTCTTTCTTTCTTTCTTTTTCTTTCTTTCTTTCTTTCTTTCTTCTTTCTTTCTTTCTTTCTTTCTTTTTCATTTTCTCTTTCTTCCTTTCTTTCTTTCTTTC
Source organism: Megaustenia siamemsis (assembly GCA_032433765.1). Classification (NCBI taxonomy): domain Eukaryota; kingdom Metazoa; phylum Mollusca; class Gastropoda; order Stylommatophora; family Ariophantidae; genus Megaustenia; species Megaustenia siamemsis. The sequence continues at coordinate 46,705,738 of JAVIAB010000125.1, read as the reverse complement.
TCTCATTTTCTCTTTCTTTCTTTCTTTCATTTTCTCTTTCTTTCTTTCTTTCTTTCTTTCTTTCTTTCTTTCTTTCTTTCTTTCTTTCTTTCATTTTCTCTTTCTTTCTTTATTTCATTTTCTGTTTCTTTCTTTCTTTCTTTCGTTTTCTCTTTCTTTCTTTCTTTCTTTCTTTCTTTTTTTCTTTCTTTCTTTGTCTACGTTCGTTTTCGACGTCAATTTGAGCAATTCAAAGAAAGCATTAGTCAGCTCAAGGCTGGTAAGGAGAAATGAAAATAAACATGTCGGGAGAAAAAAAAAATAGAAAAAATAACGGTATAGTTAAAGCTTTATGTAAAAAGTGAACGACACAAATCAGAACGACGTTTCTACTCAACAGGCCTTCAGCAGGAACAAGCATACAACACACAAACAGATATGTATTTAACATTTTAAAAAATGTCTAATTTAAAAAATAATAATAATTTCGAAAGAGAATGAGAAATAAAATTAAAAAAGAGATGTATTTTAGCAGGCAGGAAGCCTCTCTGGAGCCGCGATAGCTTAGTGGTTAGTGAACTGGACTACAAAGGACAAGGGGTAGGTTTCGATCCCAACCGACGGTTCACCCAGCCTTTAATGGGTACCGGATTTTTAAAATGGGAAAGTGAAGCGGCACGGGCGTAATACCGGCCACATTACCCTAAAAATCATGTGCAGAAGGTCTGTAAAATGTATGGTCACTAAAACCATATTCCCTATACGCCACTTGGCGTGACGGGGGTACTTTTTTTTTTTTTTTTACTTTTTAGGAAGCCTCTCTATACAACATATCCCAGTACTGTACCGATAATGGCCACAAATTCCTTCCCAGTTCATTATATGTTGGACATGATTATAGCAGATGTTTTGTTAAGGTTATAGTCAACAGATAATAGATATTATCTTTACGGTATAGAAAAGAAAATGCTTTAAAATTGTATGGCTTGTTTGGAGTATAACAACTACTGCTTTGGTTATTTGGTTATGGAAGGCCCCGGTATCACTGTAAACGAATTAAAATCTACTGCTTGTTCATTTCTATTGAACTTTTAGCAGGTATCATTTTCAGGTAACCCTAGTATTTTGTTTGTTCCTCTCTTTGTTTCTGACAAACCTCTTTAGGTCCATGAACTAGATACAAAGTAAAACAAATTAATTCCGTCCCCGCTGTTAGGTGTATAGAGGATACGGTGCTAGTGCACATATTTTTCAAAGACCAACGACACATTGTGTTCGTTCTGTGGTCGGCATCACGCCAGGCCACACTATTTTCCTAGAATTATCCAATTTCAGGCGAGGTGAACCTAGAAGCCGTCATTCGGAATCGAATTCTAGACCTCTTGTCTCGCATTAACTACTCAGCTACCACAACTCTTTTAATGAATTATATAACGACCTCGATATGAAATGTAGAGGCATCTTAATGTTTTCCTAATTAAATCTTGTGCGTTTGGAGGTTCAGATGATCGAGATTGAAGACATTGGCCTCTGGACAAGAACGTCTCCGGGTTCGGATCCTGCAGTAGTCGATAGGGGTTTTTCTCTTCGTAGATGCGGTCTCTACGTGATTTTACCCCCTCTTGATCTCTGCACAGAGAGATCCGATATCTAGACAACTCGAATAATGGCGAAAAACATGTTCATTCTGCGCACGTTAAAGAATCATTGCCAGTTGAAAATCGAAAACAGTAGACCAAAATGGCCATCACCAGAACAAAATTGATAGGAAAAATTTACAAAATTATCAAAAATCTCGACGATTAAAAAAAAAAAAAAAAAAAAACATTAATGAGAGTACCTATGAAGTCGGAGAATGTACGGCGCGGGACACCTTAGCCTACGACTGTTTGTGTGAACAAGAAAAAAAACAACAGACATTCATGACAAATTCAGTTCTTCAGGACATCGCTAGAGATGAAAAGCTGGCACACCCAAAACAAATTAAAGCAAAAAAATCGTGTAAGCGTTTAAATGAGATTAAAGTGATAATATTGACTGTGCACGAAACTATTTTTATAGAGAAGCATTTCTGTGGGAATAACACTTTCGTGCTATGAAAGTCAAACATGGACCCTTTCTAAATCACATTTAAGAAAGATCAATACATGTAAGATGCGATGCATGAGAAAAGTAACAAACAACACAAGAAGAGTTAGAATACCAAATGAAACCATAAGAAAAATGGTAGGAACAAAACCCTGCCAAGAATATATAGAGCAACAACTTAAATGGTTTGGCCACTTGGTCAGAATAAATCCTTACCAATCACCATCAAGGACGTCCTTCTTGAGAATGCATGAAAAAAGACCAAGAGAAAGACCAAGAAGAAGATGGATAGATGCAGTGATAGAGACATGTAACAACAAAGGAAAATCACTAATTCAGACAGTTCGAGCAGCTCAAGAACGATAAATGATATAAACCACGACACCTTTCGGTATCAGTGAAAAGAGAAAAGAAAGAAGAAAGAACACTTTCATATAACCAAGATCGTTGATCTTGAGTTAACGTTTTCTTTACTTCTCTAAGAAAATAAATTTTGCCGGATGTCCTACACCTTCACCTACCACCTTTATGTAATTCTAGTCAGACTTCTAAGACCTTCTGTGCTGTATAAAAATGTCATGTCTTGCGTCAGTAGCAGAAGTATGTTATTGCGACCAGTTTTTTTTTCTCCTACATTACGAGACCGTTATTGGCACATGACAGTATTGGCGTAATGCTGATCATATTACCAACGCAAAAAATAAGCGGATTGTAAAAAAAGAAATATCTACACTAACAGTACATTTTCTACATGTCAACGGACGTACCGGCGTTGGGCGATTGACTGAAGTTTTCAGTTCCTTTTAGCTGCCTTTTTCAGGGGGAAAAATATGACATGGTCCTTTAGTTGTTTAGTTTTCTTGCTCGCAATGGTTGGGTTTGTTATTTATTTTTGTTGTTTAAATTTGTTGGGTGTGTTGTTTAGTTTTGTTGTTTAGATTTGTTGGGCTTGTTGTTTAGTTATGTTGTTTAGGTTTTTTGTTTAGATTTGCTGGATTTGTTGTTTAGGTTTGTTGTTTAGATTTGTTGTTTAGCTTTGTTGTTTAGATTTGTTGGATTTGTTGTTTAGCTTTGTTGTTTAGATTTGTTGGATTTGTTGTTTAGCTTTGTTGTTTAGATTTGTTGGATTTGTTGTTTAGTTTTGTTGTTTAAATTTGTTGGATTTGTTGTTTAATTTTGCTGTTTAGTTTTGTTTTTAGATTTATTTGGTTTGTTGTTTAGTTTTGTTGTTTAGATTTGTTAGGTTTGTCTTTTAGTTGTGTTGTTTATATTTCTTGGGTTTGTTGTTTAGTTTTGTTGTTTAGACTTGTTGCATTTGTTGTTTAGTTCTTTTGTTGTTGTTTGGTTTTCTTGGATTTGTTATGTAGATTTTTATTTATTTACTTTATTATTATTTTTTTGGGAAGCGCAGAAAGGGGGGGGGGGGAGTGTTTAGTTTTCTTTTTATGGGGGGGGTTGTTTAGTTTTCTTTTTATGAGGGGGGGGGTTGTTTAGTTTCTTTTTAAGGGGGGGGGGGGTTGTTTAGTTTTCTTTTTATGGGGGGGGGGTGTTTAG
>JAVIAB010000125.1:46459617-46697117 GCA_032433765.1 Megaustenia siamemsis | reverse complement strand
TATAATCTATTGAAGCCCTACATTGTTCCGTGTATTCCCCAGCCACATAGGTACAGCCCTGACTTAATGATCATGTGTACGTGGGTTCAATACCACCTTGACACTCCTTAGTCAATCTGTCTGAATAGTTAATGGATAGCTGACCCAGTGAATTGGGGGCCAACTTCTGTAGAAAATACAAAATGAAGCCATGCGCATTATCCTGGGATGTACCAGGGACACTCCCTGTGTAGCAATGAGGTATCTTCTTGACTTTCCAACCATGGATGACAGAATCAAGATCTGGAGAGCACGAGCATACCTGAAGATTAGTACAGATACAGAGCATCCATTGCACCACGTGCTCAACACAGAGAAAGGTACCAGGCTAAAAAGAGGCAAATCATGGGTGGGCCGGGCAGAAGATGTCATCAAACAGGTCTGTGGGCTTACCAATATCAGCGTTGGTGAGGAGTGGATACCGGTTCCTACGTCATTCAAGGGAACTTTCTCATGTATTGTCACACTCGACAGGAAAAGTAGGGAACAGAACCCAGCCGTGGTTAATGCCGAGGTTAACGGTCTCATCTGCGATAACACCGATGAGAAAGATGCAGTCATCTATACAGACGGATCTGTAAGACGACACGAAAGAAGTGCATGGGCATTTACAGCACGCTCAGCAGGCTGAATAGCCAAGGAAGACAGTGGTGCATACGCCATGACCACGAGTAGCATGACAATGGAGGTGATGGCAGTGACCAAGGCATTCAAATGGTTAGAGTCACAAGACTACATCCACGCATGTATACTGAGTGATTCGATGAGCATGATAAAAAAGTGGAGGCGGGCTTTGTACGCATGCAATGGGTAGAGTCGTTGCAGAAATCCAAAATACGTAAGGTCACCTTTGTCTATGTCCCTGGACATGCGGGAGTACGGGGAAATGAGAGAGCGGACAGGTTGGCTAGCTGCGCTGTCGTTGAGGACGGGCAACCGATGGATCGGGCGGACATCATCAATGCCCTTCGAGATGTTGGAAGAGCACAGGACTTCGACAAACACAGATCAACGTCACTTCTTCGGATGATGGAAATGGGAGTTAAGATGGGCACAGCCAGAAATGAGAAACTTGGTGGCCGTGTAAGAAGACTTATCAACCAACATAGAACTGGAGTCGTCAGTCGCTGGACACTGAGGGAATTGCTGAGGAGGGGATCTGAGCACCTATGAACATGTTCGGAGTGCAATGATGATGACCCGCAAATAACTCAATAACTCAATAACTCAATTGGGGCCAGACTTTTATAGCCATGAAGAGCAATGCCACCACTACATTCCTCGGACTTTAACAGCATATAGAGAAATGCCACTCATTATTTCCCTAGATTTTAATAGTCATATAGCCATGAAGAGCAATGTCACGCCTTCCTTCCCCAGACTTTAATAGCCATGAAGAGCAATGTCACGCCTTCCTTCCCTATGCTTTAATAGCCATGAAGAGCAATGTCACGTCTTCCTTCCCCAGAATGTAATAGCCATGAAGAGCAATGTCACGCCTTCCTTCCCCAGACTTTAATAGCCATTAAGAGCAATGCGACGCCTTCCTTCCCCAGACTTTAATAGCCATGAAGAGCAATGTCACGACTTCCTTTCCCAGACTTTAATAGCCATGAAGAGCAAAGCTACGCCTTCCTTCCCTATGCTTTAATAGCCATGAAGAGCAATGTCACGCCTTCCTTCCCCAGACTTTAATAGCCATGAAGAGCAATGCCACGCCTTCCTTCCACAGACTTTAATAGCCATGAAGAGCAATGTTACGCCTTCCTTCCACAGACTTTAATAGCCATGAAGAGCAATGCCACGCCTTCCTTCTAGAGACTTTAATAGCCATGAAGAGCAATGCCACGCCTTCCGTCCCCACACTTTAATAGCCACGAAGAGCAATGCCACGCCTTCCTTCCCCAGACTTTAATAGCCATGAAGAGCAATGCCACGCCTTCCGTCCCCAGACTTTAATAGCCATGAAGAGCAATGTCACGCCTTCCTTCCACAGGCTTTAATAGCCATGAAGAGCAATGTCACGCCTTCCTTCCACAGACTTTAATAGCCATGAAGAGCAATGCCACGCCTTCCTTCCACAGACTTTAATACCCATGAAGAGCAATGCCACGCCTTCCTTCCACAGATTTTAATAGCCATGAAGAGCAATGTCACGTCTTCCTTCCACAGACTTTAATAGCCATGAAGAGCAATGCCACGCCTTCCTTCCACAGACTTTAATAGCCATGAAGAGCAATGTCACGCCTTCCGTCCCCAAACTTTAATAGCCATGAAGAGCAATGCCACGCCTTCCTTCCACAGACTTTAATGGCCATGAAGAGCAATGCCACGCCTTTCTTCCACAGACTTTAATAGCCATGAAGAGCAATGTTACGCCTTCCTTCCACAGACTTTAATAGCCATGAAGAGCAATGCCACGTCTTCCTTCTACAGACTTTAATAGCCATGAAGAGCAATGCCACGCCTTCCGTCCCCACACTTTAATAGCCACGAAGAGCAATGCCACGCCTTCCTTCCCCAGACTTTAATAGCCATGAAGAGCAATGCCACGCCTTCCGTCCCCAGACTTTAATAGCCATGAAGAGCAATGCCACGCCTTCCTTCCACAGACTTTAATAGCCATGAAGAGCAATGTCACGCCTTCCTTACACAGACTTTAATAGCCATGAAGAGCAATGTCACACCTTCCTTACACAGACTTTAATAGCCATGAAGAGCAATGCCACGCCTTCCTTCCACAGACTTTAATGGCCATGAAGAGCAATGTCACACCTTCCTTACACAGACTTTAATAGCCATGAAGAGCAATGGCACGCCTTCCTTCCACAGACTTTAATAGCCATGAAGAGCAATGGCACGCCTTCCTTCCACAGACTTTAATAGCCATGAAGAGCAATGCCACGCCTTCCTTCCACAGACTTTAATAGCCATGAAGATCAATGCCACATCTTCATTCTCCTGACTTTAGTTGATGAATGCTGCTACAGCGAAGCTACACTGAGGTTGCTAGATAATGCTGATATAAAATAGGTCATATTTAACAGCACCAAGCTCAGTCTCATCATGCTGATGTGTCTTGTCAATGTGACTATTATTCTATATAATGACACTCCATAAACAAACTTTCTTAACCTCAGACGGATGAAGCACAACAGAGATGAGATGCAGAATGGCTCAGGCAAAAGCAGTTTTTGAAAAATGAGGAATATACTATGCATTCCATTTTTGACAATAGAAACAAGAAAAAGAGTTCTTAAATGTAATGTAGGGCCATTCTTAACATATGGATGTGTATCATGGACAATAAGACAACAGACAAGAAAATGTCGATGTTTAATCCACATTGCCGACAATTTTAGCGCATTCACTCTATATACGTTCAATGTGTTAAGTCTGTGATTTTCATGGAGTTTACCTTCTCCTTTAGCTTACCCCACCCCCTCAGAAAAAATGAAATCAAGGTTGCTGCGGTCAAATGAACGAGGAGACAACTCCGCACGACTACATCTTCCAATTCAGTTTGAATTGCCATTCAGCCAATCTCTTGTATTTTTGCCTGTTTCCAGATTTTTAAAATCGTGCTATGCAGATAAATGTAGACAAAGCTGAAATAAAAAAAAAACATAGGTAGAACTCCAAAAAAAAAACATTAACATGTCAATAGACAATTACAAATTAAAGCGAGTACACACGTTCAAATATGTGGGTAGTGTTTTTACAGAGAATGGAAGGCCTAACAAAGAGACTGAGGCAAGAATTCAAAGTGCCAACAAGGTTAGGTACCAAATTTCACCAATTTTAAAAGTAAAAAGTAAAGTACCCCCGTCACGCCAAGTGGCGTATAGGGAATATGGTGTTAATGACCCTATATTTTACAGACCTTCAGCGCATGATTTTTGGGGTAATGTGGTCGGTATTACGCCCGTGTTGCTTTACTTTCCCAGAAAAAAATCCGGTACCCATTTAAGGCTGGGTGAACCGGAAGCCGTCGGTTGGGATCGAACCCTACCCTTTGTCCGTTGTAGTCCAGTTCACAAACCACTGAGCTCTCGCGGCTCCGCTACCAATTTTAAAGCATCCTGCAATTTAAATGGAAACAAATAAGAACTTGATAAACTCTATCTTTATTCCAACTCATTGATGTCAATGTCAAACATGGACTGTCAAAAGATCAAGAAAGAAAACTCACAACATATGAGATGAGATGCCTCAGAAAATCTGTGAACAAAACACGAAGAGGTCATGTAAAGAACGATGAAATCAGAAACATCATTGGAATTCTACTTAGTAATTGAATACACAGAGAGACAAATATTATAGTGGTTTGAACATGAAATGTGCATGAACCACCAGCGTCAAGAGCTTATAACAACAAAATAGAACAACCAAGATATAGAGGTAGACCAAGAAGTAGCTGGATTGAGGGAATTTACGACATAATAAAACATTACAATATCACTATGTACCAAGCAATAGAAAATTCGCGGGATAGAAAACATCATTGACTCAATCATTCAAGGCCTACCGGCGAAAAGAGAACTGGATAAAAGAAAGAAAAGAAAGTCCAGAACTGGATAAAAGAAAGAAAAGAAAGTCCAGAACTGGATAAAAGAAAGAAAAGAAAGTCCAGAACTGGATAAAAGAAAGAAAAGAAAGTCCAGACTTAGGGACACCCTGTAATCCATAAGAGTGAAAAACACGTTCCATATTTGTGATTCGTGAATCATGGCCAATCTGTCAATAGACCAAAGCAAACAAACACAATTCTGCTTCGAAACTTCGATCACAGCAGAAGTCGAAATCTCTCCAATGCTGGCACCAATAAAGTGAACAACTCATTCACATCTTTATTATTCACCGATTTCGGCCGGAGTGCTCTTCTTCCTGCACTAAAAACGAGACTCCTACAACTTTCCACTCCTGACACTCAAAATAAAGTGAACAGCTATCTCGTTATTCAGCAATTTCAGTTCCCTACCTTGTCCGTCAGAAAAAGAAAAAAAAAAACCTGCCTTAGATACAATCCAGCTGGGGGGGGGGGGGGGGAGAAGGTAACTAGTCTTATCATCAGTTTAACACGTTCTCCCAGCCATGGCACGACTGCGTGATCCACGTTTGTCTTAGGCGAACTGGCCTGGAGGTTACGTTACACCAGCTGCCTGATAAGCCGGATCCTGTTATCAGTCGGCGATTGTTATTAGGTACGTGATGTCCGCGTGAAAGTGTAAGAGGATACGTTGATAGAGGTGTACCAGGTTTGGCGTGATTTTAAATTATTTGGCCTAGGACTTTGTATGCTTCTGGCAAACACGTAGTACCTTATGAATATATCAGTTCAACACGATTAATCAAATGTAGGAAACCATAAGGAACGCTGTTAGTATCAGCTTTACGCTGCTGCAAAACAAATTATCTTGTTGTCTGGGACTTTCTGTTTGTTCCTGTCAAATATAAGGTAGACCGGAGCACATTAGCAGTGCAGCACGACTTACCAAATATTAGGTAGACCGGAGTCGGAGCACATTAGCAGTGCAGCACGACTTACCAAATATAAGGTAGACCGGAGCACATTAGCAGTGCAGCACGACTTATCAAATATAAGGTAGACAGGAGCACATTAGCAGTGCAGCACGACTTATCAAATATAAGGTAGACAGGAGCACATTAGCAGTGCTGCACGGCTTACCAAATATAAGGTAGACAGGAGCACATTAGCAGTGCAGCACGACTTATCAAATATAAGGTAGACCGTAGCACATTAGCAATGCAGCACGATTCATCAAGCATCATCATCATCATCAAGTACCGGGCCTACTGGCGTAGATGATCATGTCTCTCCGCAACTTTCGATCTCGGCAGCTATTTATCATTTCTGTTGTTGACCTTCTGCCAAGCCATTCTCTTAAGCTGTCTGTTATTTTTTCTCTTTGCTTCCCTTTATCTCTTCGTCCCTCAATGTTTCCAGTTGTTACAATATATTCAAATTTTTCTCTTCTCATTACATGGCCAAAAAATGATGATTGTTTCTTCCTAATATTGGAAATTAGCTCTATTTTTGCTTTGACCTCTCTCAGAACATCTTCATTACTCTTCTTAGCTGTTCATGGTACTCTCAACATTCTTCTGTAAAACCACATTTCTACAGACTCATGTGATTTTCTTGTCTGTTGTCCTATTGTCCATGATTCGCACCATAAGTTAAGACTGGCTCTACATAACATTTAAGAACTCTTTTTTTCTTGTTTCTATTTTCAAAAATGGATTGCATAGTATCTTCCTTATTTTTTGGAAAGCTGCTTTTGCCTGAGCCATTCTGCATCTCACCTCTTTTGTACATCTTCAGTCTGAGGTTAACAAAGTTCCCATATATTTAAATTCATTTACCTGTTTTAATATTGTTCCACGTGTCCTTATTTTGCACTGAGGTGATTTCTTTTTCTTTGTTGTTACCATTACTTCTGTCTTTTTGCTATTAAGGCTGAGTCCTTTATTTTTGCTTTCTTTCACTATAATGTCCAACATTTCTTGCAACTCATTTTCACTCTTAGAGATTAAGACTGTATCATCAGCATTCCTTAGATTATTTATATTATGACCTCCAATTGTTGTTTCAGGCATGTCCCTTATGTATCTTAAAATAATCTCACTATAAATATTTAACAAATCTGGTGACAGCACACAACCTTGTCTAACACCCTGTTTTATTTGTTGAAACATTCCCAATTGGTTTCCATCCAGTTCTTATGGCTGCTGTTTGTTGCCAGTACATGTTCTTTATTATTCTTAGATATTTGCTGTCTACGTTTATGCTTTCTAAAATTGTGATTATTTCTTGGTGCTTTACTTTGTCAAATGCCTTGGTGTATTCTATGAAACATAGGTATAGATCTGTTTTCACCTCTATGGCTCTTTCTAATAAAGATCTTATGATATAAATGGCATTGGTTGATCCTTTATCTCTAACAAAACCACACTGTTCATCGCTAATTTCTGGCCTGATTTTGTTTCGCACTCTTCGCATGATGATTCTTAGTAATATCTTAGTCATATGACTTATAAGGCTTATTGTGCAATGATCATCGCATTCCATCGCACCCGATTTCTTTGGTAGGGCTATGAATATTGATTTGAGCATGTCGTCTGGTATATATCCGCTGTTGTAGATATCATACAATATTTTTGTTGTTATTTCTATTCCAAAATCACCCATGGCTTCAATCTCTTCTTTAGTTATATTATCTGGTCCAGGAGCTTTGCCTGCTTTCATATTGCGCAGGGCATCTTCCACTTCTTCTTTGAGTATTTCTGGTCCTTCTCCATTATCCTTAATATTTACTTCCGTTCGTTCATCATTATAAAGATCTTTAATGTATTCTGTCTATCGTCCCCTTATGTTTTCTTGATCAATCAATAGTTCTCCTTCCTTTGATCTTAGACATCCAGTTTTTGATTGCGTTTTTCTTCCTGTTAATTCCTCAGTTTGTTTATATATAGCTTTAGCATCTCCTTTTTATTGCATTTCAATCTCCTTGCATCTCTCTTTTAGCCATGCTTCTTTTGCTTCATTGCATTTTACTACAATTTCTTTATTTAATCTCTTACACTCATCTTTATTTTCTTTATTTCTTCTTCTTGTATTCATTAGCAGCAAAATGTCGTCTGTCATCCATTTCTTTCTTGACTTTGTCCTCACTGGTGGTATGAACTCTTTTGATGTTTGTTGCATTGATTCTTTAGCATTTCCCACTGTTCATCAATGCTTTGTATCTTCTGTATTGCATTGTGATGAATTGTGATTTTATATTTATCTTGCAACTTCTTGTCTGATTTTAGTAAATCTAAATTTAACTTGATGTTAACTGAGGCTCATTTTGTTGTTTTTAATTTTACTCTAAGCTTTCCCTCAATTGGTACATGATCACTATTGCAATCTGCCCCTGGTCTAATTTTCACACACACCAGACTGTTTCTAAATCTATTGCTTATCATTATATAATCAATTTGATTACGTGCGTTTTCCCCTGGGCTTTTCCATGTCCACAGACGTCTTGGATGTTGCTTAAACCAGGTGTTTTATAGCATCATGTTGTGTGTTCTTGCCCAGTCAATAAGTTTCTCACCTCTTTCATTCCTCTCGCCTAAGCCATAATGACCAACTACTTCCTCAACTCTTTCCTTTCCTACTTTTGCGTTAAAATCCCCTAGAACTATGATATTTTCATGTGGCTTGCATTCATGAAATGATTATTTAACTCGTTGTAAAATATATCAATTGTTTCCTCTAGACTGTCTGCTGTTGGTGCATAAACTTGTATAAGATTTATGTCTATTGGCTTTCCATTCAAGCGTATGAAATAGTAAAGACCAGCTATAGAAATAAAGAAAAAATAACAAATCACAGTCATGACTCGCGTGTGGTGTATAGGATATGTGGTGTTCGTACTAATCTTTCCAAACATCGGTTAGCACAACGCAGTTGTAGTTCTTCTTTCACGGCTGTTTGTTGATGAAGTTTTAGTATTCTTCCTTAATTTTCACTGTTGGGAAACATAACTTGAGTATAATGCTATCAATAGTTTTAAAAGCAAAAGATACTATAACCGGCATTTTTTTTTTACAATATTTGTGGTTTAAATATGATTATTTTAGACTAAAGATGGTCAAATGTGTCACATTTTGACATTTTTTTCTCCCAAATTAATTGGATTAGAATCATCATCATCATGTGCCATACCTGTTGGCGTAGGCGATCATGTCTTTCCACAATCTTCTATCTATAGTGCATCGTATCAATTCTGCTGTTGACTGTTTTCCATGCCATGACACCAAGCTATCCAGTATTTTCTCTCTTTGTCGTCCATGATCTCTTTCCTTTTATTTTACCAGTTGTAACCAAGTATTCCAACTTTCTTCTATTCATGATGTACCCGAAAAATGTTGATTGTTTCTTTTTCATGTTTTTAGGAGCCCCCTTATATGTGTTGGCCTCTGAGAATTTTCTCATTGGTCATTTAACTGTCCAGAGAACTTTCAACATTCTTCTGAGAAATTCCATCTCTGTGGCCTCTAATAGTCTTTTCATTTGTTTGTCTACTGTCCATGATTCGCTTCCATAGGTCAGAATTGGTTCTATATAGCACCGATGAACTCTCTTTCTTACTTCTATTGACATAGATTTGTTGCATAAGATATTTTTCATTTTCTTAAATGCTATTTTGGCCTGAGCTATTCTGCTTTTTATTTCTGTGGTGCATCTCCCATCTGATGTAATTATTGTGCCCAAGTATTTGAAACGTTGCACTTGTTTTAGATGTGTCTCGTTTATTTTTATGCTGCATGATGGTGATGATTGTTTCTTCGATATAACCATTACTTCTGTTTTCTTACTATTCAGACTGAGACCTTTCTTGTTGCTTTCTTCTACTATTATGTCTATCATTTCTTGTAGTTCGTTCTCTGTCTCTGCTATTAAGACTGTGTCATCCGCATATCGCAAATTATTTATGTTGTGACCGTTGACCTCAATTCCTTTTTTGTCTACTATTGATCTCATAATATGTTCGCTGTAAAGTGAAAACAAGTCCGGTGACAGAACACAGCCATGTCTGACTCCTTGTTTTATGTATTGGAATTGTCCTGTTTTGTTGCTAATTCGTATAGCTTCTTTTTGTTGCCAATACATGATTTTATGATTCGCAGATCCTTGCCATCAATGTTTAATTTCTTCAGCATATTGATTATTTCCACATGCTTTACTTTGTCAAATGCTTTTGTGTAGTCTATAAAGTACATATATAGATCGTTCTTACCTCTATAGATCTTTCTATCAATGTTCTTAAGATGTATATTGTATTATTGGTGCCCTTTCCTTCCAAAAATCCACATTGTTTCTCACTTATTTCTGGTTTTTTTTGTTCCTTACACATCTCATGATGATTCTTAGTAATATCTGGATTAGAATATCAATAGTATAAATATGTGGGAAATGTATAGTAAATATGAACTATTCTAGAATATCAGTAGCATAAATATGTACTATTCTAGAATATCAGTAGCATAAATATGTGGGAATTGTTTAGTAAATAAGAACTATTCTAGAATATCAGTAGCATAAATATGTGGGAAATGTATAGTAAATAAGAACTATTCTAGAATATCAGTAGCATAAATATGTGGGAAATGTATAGTAAATAAGAACTATTCTAGAATATCAGTAGCATAAATATGTGGGGAATGTATAGTAAATAAGAACTATTCTAGAATATCAGTAGCATAAATATGTGGGAAATGTATAGTAAATAAGAACTATTCTAGAATATCAGTAGCATAAATATGTGGGAAATGTATAGTAAATAAGAACTATTCTAGAATATCAGTAGCATAAATATGTACTGTTCCTGAATATCAAAAGCATAAATATGAATAGATCTAGAATGTTAGTAGCATAAATATGTAGTGTTCTAGATTAGCAGTAGCATAAGTATAAACTGTTCTAGAATATTCATAATTTTTTCATAATATCAGTATTATGCTTTGCTGATGACGTAACTCTCCTATCACACAATCATCAACAGATGCAAGATGAAATGAGCATACTTGATGAGAGTTCACAACAGATGGGACTGAAAATAAATAAAGATTATACCAAAATTGAGATTTAATGCAGTTGGCAATAACCAAATAACAGTAGGAGAAATATCTCTACTAAACGTACAATCTTACATACATCTGGGCAGTAACATAGACAAAGAGGGAGGAACAGAGAATGATACCAAAATAAGGATATCAAAAGCAAGAGGAGCTTTTGTTGCACTGGGAAAAATGGAAATTCAAAGAAATTAGATTAAATACAAAAATAAAAATGTTCAACTCCAATGATAAGTCTGTCCTATTATATGGCTGTGAAACATGGAAAACAATAACATTTACAATCATGAAGATACAGACTTTCATTATTGGTTGCTTGCATAGAATAAAAGGATGGAAATGGGAGGACAAAATGACTAACATGCAATTATGGAAATGTACCAGTCAAATACCAGTGTATAATGAGATACAGCGAAGGCGACGACGCTGGAAAGGACACACACTGAAGCCAACTGAGAGTATTATACGACAGGCACCTGTTGAAATCCACAAGGAAAAAGACAAAAAGGAAGACCAAAATATTCTTGGAGAAGACAGATGGCAGTAGAGAAGAAAGAGATGATGAAATTGTCCCTGTTTCCTCTATCCTTCAACTGGCTCAACCGGTCTACCTGTTCTTTCTTTGGCTTCTCTCCAGAATCCAATTCAAGCCAGTTATTATGACTGTTTCTGGATCTGGAGCACGACTTATCTAGCGTAATCGTCTGTCTGATATCGTCTGTCTGATATCGTCTGTCTGATATCGTCCGTCTGTTATCATGGCGTGAATCTCCTCTTCATCGCAACTCTTCCGAAGTTATTGGTTGCTAAATCTATTTCAATGTCAACATTCTGACAATTTCCTCCAGACATGCTGTATTAAATGATGAGTCTTGACTTTTGTATTTCCCACACAATTCTCTATCAGATATAACAGTTCCCAACCTCAGAAGTCCTGATAGCAGACAACTTTCTTCATGTGTCCTTCATTTGATACCGTTGTGTTGTACTGGGGGTGTTAGTATAGCAGTGACACACGATATATGGAAAATGTTAACATCGAAAGAAGGTCAAAGACGTTATGTAACACATGAAGTAAAAAAGTTAAGAATTAACATTCATCGTGCTACGTCACAGCGTTTGGTCAGTGCTCTTCTAAACTGTTAATACCTTCTAGTTGGGGATCGGCGGTCTTCCTTTCTGCTAACACCTTCTAGTTGGTGATCGGTGGTCTTCCTTTCTGCTAACACCTTCTAGTTGGGGATCGGTGGTCTTCCTTTCTGCTAACACCTTCTAGTTGGTGATCGGTGGTCTTCCTTTCTGCTAACACCTTCTAGTTGGGGATCGGTGGTCTTCCTTTCTGCTAACACCTTCTAGTTGGTGATCGGTGGTCTTCCTTTCTGCTAACACCTTCTAGTTGGGGATCGGTGGTCTTCCTTTCTGCTAACACCTTCTAGTTGGGGATCAGTGGTCTTCCTTTCTGCTAACACCTTCTAGTTGGTGATCGGTGGTCTTTCTTTCTGCTAACACCTTCTAGTTGGGGATCGGTGGTCTTCCTTTCTGCTAACACCTTCTAGTTGGTGATCGGTGGTCTTCCTTTCTGCTAACACCTTCTAGTTGGGGATCGGTGGTCTTCCTTTCTGCTAACACCTTCTAGTTGGTGATCGGTGGTCTTCCTATCCGTTAACTCCTTCTAGTTGGTGATCGGTGGTCTTCCTTTCTGCTAACACCTTCTAGTTGGTGATCGGTGGTCTTCCTATCCGTTAACTCCTTCTAGTTGGTGATCGGTGGTTTTCCTATCCGCTAACACCTTCTAGTTGGCGATTGGTGGTATTCCTATCCGTTAACACCTTCTAGTTGGTGATCAGTGGTTTTCCTTTCCGTTAACACCTTCTAGTTGGTGATCGGTGGTCTTCCTATCCGTTAACGCCTTTTAGTTGATGATCAGTGGTCTTCCTATCTGTTAATACCTTCTAGTTGGTGATCGGTGTCTTTCCTATCAATTAACACCTTCTAGTTGGTGATCGGTGGTCTTCCTATCCGTTACCACCTTCTAGTTGGTGATTGGTGGTCTTCCTATCCATTAACACCTTCTAGTTGGTGATCGGTAGTCTTTCATTCTGTTAACACCTTCTAGTTGGTGATTAGTGGTCTTCCTATCCGTTAACACCTTCTAGTTGGTGATCGGTAGTCTTCCATTCTGTTAACACCTTCTAGTTGGTGATCGGTGGTCTTCCTATTCGTTAATACCTTCGAGTTGGTGAACGGTGATATTCCTATCCGTTAACGCCTTCTAGTTGGTGATCAGTGGTCTTTCTATCTGTTAATACCTTCTAGTTGGTGATCGGTGGTCTTCCTTTCTGTTAACATCTTCTAGTTGGTGATCGGTGATATTCCTATCCGTTAACGCCTTCTAGTTGGTGATCAGTGGTCTTCCTATCTGTTAATACCTTCTACTTGGTGATCGGTGGTCTTCCTATCTGTTAACACCTTCTACTTGGTGATCGGTGGTCTTCCTATCTGTTAACACCTTCTAGCTGGTGACCGATGGTCTTCCTATCCGTTAACACCTTCTAGTTGGTGACCGATGGTCTTCCTATCCGTTAACACCTTCTAGTTGGTGACCGATGTTCTTCCTATCCGTTAACACCTTCTAGTTGGTGATCGGTGGTCTTCCTACCTGTTAACACCTTCTCGTTGGTGACCGATGGTCTTCCTCTCTGTTAACACGTTCTAGTTGGTGACCGATGGTCTTCCTATCTGTTAACACCTTCTAGTTGGTGACCGATGGTCTTCCTATCCGTTAACACCTTCTAGTTGGTGATCGGCGGTCTTCCTATCCGTTAACACCTTCTAGTTGGTGATCGGCGGTCTTCCTATCCGTTAACACCTTCTAGTTGGTGATCGGTGGTCTTCCTATCTGTTAACACCTTCTACTTGGTGATCGGTGGTCTTCCTATCTGTTAACACCTTCTACTTGGTGATCGGTGGTCTTCCTATCTGTTAACACCTTTTACTTGGTGATCGGTGGTCTTCCTATCCGTTAACACCTTCTAGTTGGTGATCGGTGGTCTTCCTATCTGTTAACACCTTCTACTTGGTGATCGGTGGTCTTCCTATCTGTTAACACCTTCTACTTGGTGATCGGTGGTCTTCCTATCTGTTAACACCTTTTACTTGGTGATCGGTGGTCTTCCTATCCGTTAACACCTTCTAGTTGGTAATCGGCGGTCTTCCTATCTGTTAACACCTTCTACTTGGTGACCGATGGTCTTCCTATCTGTTAACACTATCCTTTCTTTTGCACTTCATTCATTGAGTACCGTCACAGCATCGAAGTTTAGCTACAGTGGAGCGCCATTTCCCTCTGTCTCTTGCTTTGATGGTACAGATTGTCATAGGCTAGTGTGTCCATGTTTTGATGTTACTCGTCCATGTCAGTCTTAGTCTGCCTCTGATTCTTTTACCTTGTATTTTCCTTTCCAAGATTACTTTTAGTACGCTGCTGAGTATTTTAACATGCCCCAAAAATCTATTTTCTCTTGTTTGGATTGTGTTTAGTAGTTCCATTTTCATTTTTAGTTGTTTTAAGACTTCATCGTTTGTTTTCTTTTCTTTCCATCCAATTCATCCTATTTTTTCTATAAATTCAAATTTCAATGGCTTCAAATTATCTGTTCTGTTTTCTTGTCTAATTGCCACGTTTCTGCACCATACAGAAATGTTGGGATAATATAACATTTTGCTATTTCTATGTGACATAAGTTATAATTTCTATCCGTTGCTTTCTTTGGAATAGCACGTGATGAGGCTCTAATCTCTTTAACGGTAAAAAGTAAAGTGCCCCCGCCACGCCAAGTGGCGTATAGGGAATATGGTGTTAGTGACCATAAATTTTACAGACCTTCGGCACATGATTTTTTGGGGTTATGTGGTCGGTATTAGGCCCGTGCCGCTTTACTTTCCCATAAAAAAATCCGGTACCCATTAAAGGCTGAGTGAACCTGAAAGCCGTCGGTTGGGATCGAACCCTACCCTCTTGTCCTTTGTAGTCCAGTTCACTAACCACTGAGCTATGGCGGCTCCCCTCTTTCACGGTGGTCACCCATATTCGTCCTCCGGACCATGAATATGCCTTTTCTTTACCACACACTTTGTTGTACTTGCTTTCTGAGCCGTTGATCATTTCTGATTCTTCCGCCCCATCTACCGTCACAGACTTTGTACATTCGGGAAGGATATTCCCGGTAGGTGCCATTTCTTTTGAAACTACCACATCCTTTTTGTATTTATAACACAACATTTATATACTAGCACAGAGCTAGTATTATACCGACAATACAACACTTGTGTACTAAGCATATAGTTCATTCGCACTGGTAACATGTTGTTCTTGTATAAGCACAGTTTCTGTGTAAATTCATAGGGACCTCTCATTGGCAGCAGAGCTGGCGCTAACTATTGCTCACGCTACGTGGTTGAACGTTGAAATCAAGAAAAAAATATTGTAAATGTAAGCAAGGGGAAGCAACTAGGTAGAATACATTTGGACTTAACACATTACCCAAGTTATCTCATCATCTTGTGCATTACTGGTTGGCGTAGGCGATCATGTCCTTCCACAATCTCCTATCTACAGTGCAGCGTATCAGTTCTGTTGTTTACTGTTTTCATGCCATGACACCAAGCCATCCAGTATTTTCTCTCTTTGTCGTCCGCGATCTCTCTTTCCTTTTATTTTGCCAGTTGTAACCAAGTATTCCAACTTTCCTCTTCTCATGATGTGCCCGAAAAATATTGATTGTTTCTTTCTGATGTCTTTTAGAAGAGGTCTTTTTGGTTTTTGAGAATTTCCTCATTGGTCTTTCTAGCTGTCCTGGGAACTTTCAACATTCTTCTGAATAAATCCCATCTCTGTGGCCTCTAATAGTCTTTTCATTTGTTTGTTTGCTGTCCATGATTCGTTTCCATAGGTCAGAATTGGTTCTATATAGCACCGATGAACTCTCTCATTTCTATTGATATAGATTTGTTGCATAAGATATTTTTCATTTTCTAAAATGTTATTTTGGCCTGACCTATTCTGCTTTTTATTTCTGTGGTGCGTCTTCCATCTGATGTAATTATTGTGCCCAAGTATTTCAGATGTTGCACTTGTATTAAATTTGCCCTGTTTATTTTTATACTGCATGATGGTGATGATTGTTTCTTCGATATAACCATTACTTCTGTTTTCTTAATATTCAGACTGAGACCTTTCTTGTTGCTTTCTTTTACTATTATGTCTATCATTTCTTGTAGTTCATTCTCTGTCTCTGCTATTAAGACTGTGTCATCCGCATATCGCAAATTATTTATGTTGTGACAGTTGACTTCAATTCCTTTTTTGTCTCCTATTGATCTCATAATATTTTCGCTGTAAAGTGAAAACAAATCCGGCGACAGAACACAGCCTTGTCTGATTCCTTGTTTTATAAGTTGAAATTGTTCTGTTTGGCTCCTAATTCGAATAGCTGCTGTTTGTTGTCAGTACATGTATTTTTATGATTCGCAGATCCTTTTCCCACAAATTTTTAATTTTCTCCAGCATTATTTCCACATGCTTTACTTTCTCAAATGCTTTTGTGTAGTCTATAAAGCACATATATAGATTTTTCTTTACCTTTATAGATCTTTCTATCAATGTTCTTGAGATTTATATTGCATGTTTGGTGCCCTTTCCTTCCACAAATCCACATTGTTCCTCACTTATTTCTGGTTTTATTTTGTTCCTTACATGTCTCATGATGATTCTTAGTAATATTGTCGTCATATGGCACATGAGACTAATAGTGTGATGGTCTTCACAATCAGTGGCGCCTGACTTCTTTGGTATGGCTACAAGGATAGATTTTAGTAGATCTACGTGTATGTGCCCAGTGTTATATATGTCATTGAGTAGTTTTGTTATGATTTGTACTCCCAGCTCTCGTAATGCATTGATCTCTTCGGTTGTTATATTGTCGGGACCTGGAGCTTTGCCTCTTTTCTTGTGTTGAATTGTGTTGCAAATCTATTTTGTACTATCGTGCTGTACTTATCACTCATCTGTTTATCTACTCTAAGCATATCTAGTTCTAATTTTATATTTCTTGGTGATTTCTGTGCCTTCCGCAGTTTTATTCTTATCTTTCCAACTACTGGTACATGGTCACTATTGCAATCTGCTCCTGGCCTTAAAGTTATCTAGAAAGAAAGAAAGAAAGAAAGAAAGAAAGAAAGAAAGAAAGAAAGAAAGAAAGAAAAAGAAAGAAATGAATTGTTCTAAAATGAGTCAAATCTGAAAAATAAAAAATAAAGTGTATGGTGAATCGTCAAGCGCCTCAATTATCCATATATTACATCAAGTACAGTTGCCACAAATAAATGAATTAAATAATGTAAATGTTCTCTTCACGCTTTGCTAGGCGTATGGGAAAGATGGTATTTGTAATAATATGTTTCTATGAACGTAGGATAAGTTTGGGTGATGTGGCCGGTATCACGCCAAGCCGCTTTTACTTCCCAGAAAAATCTTTGGTATTCATTTCTAGGCGCTGAGTGAATCCTTAAGCCTTGTCGATCCGAAAAAAAAAATCGCAACTTTTGAAACCCTGGTGGGTTCTGAAGCCTTCTTGTCAGGAAGCGAGCACACTAACCACTCGACCATCAAGGTTACGACATAAGTAAATGCGGATATATACTTTCTCTGTGGCTAAGCTAACGTAAACAGTTTGGATTTAATTTTAAAGAATTGAAAAAAGAAGTTATATTCCTAAATGTATATACTAAAGGGAGGTCAAAAAGTAATGCACACCAATTTTTTTCTCGGCTAATAATAAAGATAGGAATATGAAATTTTGCACACTTGGAATATCTTCTACCTTTTAGCTCCCAGTGGAGCATAGGTCTTCAACAAACACTTTCCAAGTCGTTCTGTTTTTTGCAATTCTTTTAAGATCATTCCATGTCTTCCCCATCATCTTCATCTCTGCTTCAATCTGTCTTCTCCAAGAATTCCTTGGTCTTCCTCTTTGTCTTTTCCCCTGGGGATTCCAAAAAAGGGCCTGTTGTGTAATACTCTCAGTTGGTTTCCGTAGTGTGTGTCCTATCCATCGCCATCGTCTTCGCTGTATTTCTTTAACCACTGGTATTTGACCGGTACATTTCCATAATTCCACGTTTGTGACTTTGTCCTGCCATTTCCATCCCTTTATTCTGCGCAAGCATCCATTAATGAAAGTCTGTACCTTCGTGATTGTCAATTTTGTTATTCTCCATGTTTCACAGCCATATAATAGAACCGACTTAACATTGGAGTTGAAAATTTGTATTTTTGTATTTAGCCTAATTTCTTTGGATTTCCATATGTTTCCCAGTGCAATGAAAGCTCCTCTTGCTTTTGATATCCTTATTTTGGTATCGTTTTCTGTTCCTCCCTCTTTATCTATATTACTGCCCAGATATATATAAGATTGTACGTCTAGCAGAGGTATTTCTCCTAGTTTTATTTGGTTATTGCCAACTGCATTAATTCTCATAATGTTGGTCTTATCTCTATTAATCTTTAGTCCTAGCTGTTGTGATCTCTCATCTAATATACTCATTTTATCTTGCATCTGTTGGTGGCTGTGTGATAGGAGAGCTATGTCATCAGCAAAGTCTAAATCATCAAGTTGTTTGGTCAGTGACCACTGGATCCCATTTCTGTTGTTTTGAGTTATTTTCATAATCCAATCTATGGCCAGTAGAAAGAGAAATGGAGACAGAAGGCATCCTTGCCTTACTCCTGTTCTTACACTTGGAATATGACATGTTCCAATTATGTGTACCAAATTGCACAGCATTTTGATAAATATTACGCAATCTATGAACCGTTAAAATGGAGCTTGTCAACAATGTCCGTTACAAACAGCGAATTGTCATAGAATTTCTGGTTGCGGAAAAAGAAACTGTGGCAAACATTCATAAACGACTGTGTGCAGTGTACAAATGTTCTGCAGTCGATAGGAGCACAGTTAGTCGCTGGGTTCAGAGAATTAAAGCTGCAGAAAGTGTACGAGTGGAGCTGCATGATTTACCGCGTTCTGGACGTGTTGCCTCGGCTACCAGCACAGACATGTTAAACCGGGCTGATGCCATTATTCGTAAGGATAGGCGTATCACTAGTCAGCAATTGGCATTGCAGCTTACAGTCAGCAAGGAAGTGCAATCGCAATTTTTAAAACTCTCGGATATTCAAAGATTTGCGCTCGATGGGTTCCTCGGTGCCTAACAAATGATCACAGAGTTCAAAGGAAAACATTCTGTTCTGAATTGTTGGAGCGTTTCGGTGTTGAAGGAGAAATGTTTTTGTCAAAAATTGTTACCGGTGACGAAACGTGGGCACATTATTATGAGCCTGAAACAAAAATGCAGTCAATGGAATGGCATCATCCGCAGTCACCAAAAAGAAAAAAATTCAAAACATCTCCATCAGCCGGAAAGGTGATGATCACTGTCTTCTGGGACATTGATGGTGTGATTCTTGTTGATGTAATGACAAGAGGTGAGACAATCAACTCGACAGCTTACATCAATACACTGACAAAACTCAAAAATCTGTTCCACAGAGTTCGGCCTAATAAGCCATCTGCAGATTTGTTGCTTCAACATGACAATGCACGCCCTCACACAAGTCTGGTAACACGGGAAGCAATCAACAAATTTGGTTGGACTGTACTGCCCCATCCTCCTTACAGCCCTGATCTGGCTCCCTCAGATTTCCATCTGTTTGGACCACTCAAAAAATTCCTGCGTGGGACACACTTTGACAATAATGAGGGTGTGATCCGTGCAGTTAAAAAATGGCTACGCGAGCAGGACAAAACTTGGTACAAACGAGGCATTCATGACCTAGTTTCGCGTTGGCGTAAGGCAATACGCTTGGACGGAGATTATGTTGACAAATAGGTAGTGTCAAGGGGATGTGCAGCTACAATCTGTGAAAATTTCACACATTTTGCCCGAATAGTTTGCGAGAAAAAAATTGGTGTGCATTACTTTTTGACCTCCCTACGTAGTTTATTTTCAGCATAGAACATATATTAGAGGCTTGCGAATATATTCAAGAAACACAAGCGCCATTTGCAAGAACGAAACAAGCAAACAAGAGGGCGTGGGGGAGGGGGGGGGAAACTTTACTTAGTCTAAGCAACATCTGGATTTATACCCAGTACCGTGCTGAAGTCGGATGTGTTGGGCCGAAAAGCGCAAATATAACAGTTATACTGCAAACCACAACACAACGCAGACACGTCCACTACGTCCTTGTAAGGGCGGATGATGAAGAGGAATATTCTAGTCTTCCACGATACTCTAGAATACTTTAGTCATCGGGCGAACCACCATACCAAGAACAAGAATATATGACGGCTTGCAATTTCGGTGTCTCTCTATCGGTATGCAGTATTTAAACAAATAAAATAAGACAATTATAGTCTTGCTGCTGAAATCTAATGACATGTTCATGTTCAGTCGCAAATGTGCATCATACACTAGTGAGAAAAGAACTATAAGTAATAAATGAATTTTAAAAAGCTGGCGTAAAGTTCCTTGGTAATAGAGAAGGTCACATTTTTTTTTCTAATTCTGGCGACAGAAAAATGGATATAAAGTCCAAATAAATGTTAATTTACAGCTTTGAAATGAATGAATTCAAACATGTCCAAACATTTCTAAGGAGCCGCGATAGCTCAGTGGTTAGTGAACTGGACTACAAAGGACAAGAGGTAGGGTTCAATCCCAATCGATGGCTTTCGATTCACCCAGCCTTTAATGGGTACCGGGTTTTTTTTCTTGGAAAGTAAAGCAGCACGGGCGTAATACCGATCATGTTACCCCAAAAATCGTCTACTTTACCCCAAAAATCATGTGCTGAAGGTCTGTAAAATGTATGGTCACTAACACCATATTACAGAAGAATGCTGAGAGCACCATGGACAGCTAAGAAGAGTAATGAAGATGTTTTGAGAGAGGTCAAAGCAAAAGAGAGCTAATTTCCAATATTAGGAAGAAACAATCATCATATTTTGTCCATGTAATGAGAAGAGAACAACTGGAATATATTGTAACAACTGGAAAAATTGAGAGACGAAGAGATAGAGGGAAGCAAAGAGAGAAAATACCAGACAGCTTAAGAGAATGGCTTGGCAGAAAGTCAACAACAGAAATGATAAATAGCTGCCGAGATCGAAAGTTGTGGAG
The DNA here is from genome assembly GCA_032433765.1 of Megaustenia siamemsis. Lineage (NCBI taxonomy): Eukaryota > Metazoa > Mollusca > Gastropoda > Stylommatophora > Ariophantidae > Megaustenia > Megaustenia siamemsis. Next base: position 46,676,186 of record JAVIAB010000125.1, on the reverse strand, counting down.
AGACATGATCAGCTACGCCAGCAGGCCCGGTACTTGATGATGATGATGAACACCATATTCCCTATAGGCCACTTGGCGTGACGAGGGTACTTTACTTTTTTTTTTTACAAACATTTCTAGAACAAAGTTGTTTGTCACGTATACTTTAGTTGATTTACTCATTTGTGTTCTTTTATGATTATAAAAAACGCATATGCATTGATTCTTGGATTAAACATTCAGAAGTAATTAGAAGAAGTTGCATTTTAAAATTTAGAAATTTGATGTAGTTAAAATTTGTTATATTGCATCCCACGAAACTCTCAAATTTGAGAATTTGTTTAGCTTTAAACTACAACTCTTAACAAATAAAATATAATTCATACATAAATATTGACTTTAACAAGAAAAGTTTACGCTTAGTGTGTGGTGTCACAGGTTGAAACCACTTCACAAAAAAGTCATTTTAAGGATGAGAGAAATCTACTAGGCTCAGAATATCTTCATGAATAAATATTGCTCAATGTCCAAGATGATAACTAAAACGCCACATTGAGGTAAAAGTCAAGAGCGGTGAGAACCTTGAGCGTCTGTGAGCATCCACAGAGTTGTGAGTTGATTAAAATAACTGTTGTAAACTTGAAAAATGGACGGACACCTGGTTACAACCTATTAATGATTTTTAAAAAATACATACACAATTCTCAACCTATCAAGAACGACACTCTTTGCAAATTTGAAGATAAAAGACCAAACACTTCCGATTGACCAAAATCCAACATATCTTGGAGTCACCATGGATCGCAGAATGACACGGATAAATTATATAGACAAAGCAAACAAACGAGTCAGAAAACGAACAGATATTATGAAGAAATTAGCAGGAACGGATTGGGGAGTAGACAACATATTGAAACGACTATACATAGGAAGAGTAAGACCAGTTCTAGAGTATTCTTGTGTAAAAAGTAAAAGTAAAGAGCCCCCGTCACGCCAAGTGGCGTATAGGGTATATGGTTTTAGTGACCATACATTTTACAGACCTTCAGCACATGATTTTTGGGGTTTTACACCCGTGCCGCTTTACTTTCCCAGAAAAAATCCGGCACTCATTTAAGGCTGGGTGAACCCGGAAGCCGTCGATTGGGATCGAACCCTACCTCTTGTGCTTTGTAGTCCAGTTCACTAACCACTGAGCTATCGCGGCTCCCTAGTATTCTTGTGTGTTTATTATTAATTTATTTAAATTATTATTTTAATTAAACAAACGAGGAAATTAGAGAAATCGCCAATCAACCACTAATATCTTCAGTAATAAAGAAAAGACGATGGTCATACGTTGGACATGTGATGAGAAGAGATAATAATCGAATAGCAAAGCAAGCCCTCATATGGGAAACAACAGGTAAAAGAAAAAGAGGAAGACCCAGGGAGACACTGAGAAGAACATTGATGAGAGAGGCAAGAGCAGCAGGAATCGGCTCCCTCAATGAGATAGAACTGCTTGCACAGAACAGAGACAGATGGCGAGATTTGATAAAATATCTTTAAAAGAAAACTGCTAGAACAAAAATTCATATAGGAGAAGGTGTATCTTGGTCTACGCCCTATGGGCCGGTTACGGCTCGAAAGGTCAATAGATAGATAGATAGATATAATATTAGTATATTATATATATATATATATATATATATATATATATATATATATAAAATGTATATTATATAATATTGTAATATTAGTGTGTTCTTGAGGCTGAATAACCAGGAAGAGATCACCAGGTCAATAGCTACTGCGAAATTCTCAAACAACTATAAAGCAGAAACTGGAGCCTTCGAAGACGCTGCAAAATTGGCTATCCAACACAAAAATAACATGCACAAGAAATTGGTGATACTGACTGATGAACTGTCAGTCCTAACAGCCTTAAAAAAAACCCCAGGAAAAGTGAGCTAAATGACTTTAGTACAACCCTAGACCAATTGTACAATATTGGTTATTGGTTATTGGTTATTGGTTATGGAAGGCCTCGGTATCACAGCAAACGAATCAAAATCCATAATTGCTCAACCGCCCGTGCCAGTGGAATCATCCGAATTACTAATTCATCTCCCAAACAAAGAAAGGTAACTGTAGTCCCCATCGTAGCAGTCTCAGCACACGCCAAAAGACATAAGGCGAAACCGCGCAGAAAGTGAATACAGCCAACTGTTCCCTGTCATACGATATCATCATTCATCGTAAACAAGCGGGATATCGAAGCAGGATCAAAACGGATGAGACACACAGCTCACGGTGTGCACAGAGCACCTAACTCAGTAGCTCCTGCAACAAGCCGGACTTGGAATATGAGGAAACTGCAAGAAGGAACACTTTTCAGACATAGCCTTCATGGTTCCTGCCGCCTATCCACCATATACCATGGGAGTTCACGTCCTCCCGAAAATGATGATCGTCATAGCACTTGATGATGTTAGGCCGTCATTGATGACTCCAATTCCAAACATATAGACACACAGTGGTGGTAAGTTATCATTTCCAATCCAACAGAAGCCACATGACCTGTAGTTAGTAAAACCACAGAGAGAATATGATTTTGTGACCTTCACTGATTCACTCTTAGATGTGAATGTGTAGTTTACACAAGAGGAGAAGTTTTCAACTACAGTGATCCCATTTAAGGCAATTCTGGGATAGCAAGGCAAGTCTCCTTTATAGCAGCAGAACTTGATGTTCTCCGCTCCCTTCTTGTAGCTGCCGCCACACGATTCTGATGTCTCATTAACTTGGACATCATTCAAGAACAATGTCAGATTAACATTCCATAGATATGGCTCTGCTGATGTAATGCTTGGTGCAACAGTTGTATCAATCATACTGGAGGCTCCTGGTCTGTGGTCATTAATATCACAGACGGCACATGATGTTGTATTATTCAGTATTTCTGGGGTGTAAATATGTGGCACACACATGGAGAGTGGTTTGTGGTCACAGTAATCCCATTAAAGGCAATTCTAGGATAGCATGGCATAGCTGTTTCAGAACAGCACAATCCTATGATGTTTTCTGTGTTCGCTATAAAGCTGCTGCTGCTACACAATCCTGACCAATTATAGGTGTGGACATTATTCACTTGCAATGACAAAACTGCTTTGTTTACATCATAAACCTCTGGAAGCGAATCATTTATGGGACTAATAGTACAATTTATTCTTCCATCGGGGATATCTTCATTGAGTCCCCCAAAAAAAAGGTCTTTGGTTAAAAAGCACATATGCTTCTGAGTTAAACACACAATGAGCCCACTTCATAGATTCAAAATGATCCTTGCCATCCGTTTGCACAAGTTAGGTCCTTAGCTACCAACGTCACAAATGTCTGAAACGAAGCCATCCAATTAACGACTTTATCTACAGCGAAGGTTAACGAACTGTGAACAAACATTTATGTTCAAACCCTTGAAAACATTTTAAAAATCTGCGAACTCGCAGCAATAAAATATATCGTGTTGTTCAATGTAAACATTGCTTAGTCCATAGCTCGAATATAAATAAGCTGCCATTTTGGTGCGTCCCATGACGTCATCCAGAAGGGGGAAGAAGGAAGATCGTCTGTAAAATGTATGGTCACTAACACCATATTCCCTATACAATTGTACAATAACTTCCATTGAGTGGTCATCCATTTGATATCATCTCACTGTAGTATACATGGAAACGAATGCGCAGACAAATTAGCTAAGGAGGGAGGGAAATTACCACAAGAGAACTATCTGGTCAGCTATAATTATGGTTATGAAAGGCCACGGTATCAAAGCAAACGAATTAAAATCCATAATTGCTCAACCGCACAAGCCAGTGGAATCATCCGAATTAATATCTCATCTCACAAACAAATAAAAGTTGCTGGAGTCCCCACCATAGCAGTCTCAGCACACGCCAAAATACATAGGGCGAAACCGCACAGAAAGTGATCACAGCCATTTGTTCCCCGTCATACGATATTATCATTCATCGTAAGCAATCGAAATATCGAAACACGATCAAAACGGATGAAGCGCACAGCGCACGATGTGCACAGAGCACGTAACTCCGTAGGGTGATGATTTTAGATACATCTGCTTTTTCCATTCACTAAGCATTCCATGTCGACCAGACCCCATTTCCACCTCTAGACTCATTGGTCTCGCAAAATATACGTCATTGTCCCACCGACCCGCCCATTCCCCATCTCCTCTCTTCAGAAAAGATGAACAACCTTGGTTATGTCCGCTTTGGCCAGAGTCAGGCCACATTCAATGCCAGAGCTGCCAGCGAACTTATCGACTATTTCACCGACGTTAACACCAGCATGTCCTAGACAGTACGTCCAGGTTAACGCTCCCACTTTTGAGCCATACAACGAGCTGTGTAAACATTTTTGCGATGAAGTCCTAGGCGGACTAAGCTAGGAAATTATAGCTCGTTTCAAATCATGTGCCCAACTTCAAAACGCTATTACTCTCTAACCGTTTGTTAAAAACTTTTGAAATTTTCCAAATGTTATTAGAATGCAAAAGACCCTTTAAATGTATATTTAACAAATATCTTGCAGCTGCAGTTTTCTTAAAGCGGCGATATTTCTTTGATGTTTGTCAAAATTGTAAATTGTGAAGCCCTAAAGAATAGAAATTACCGTAGTTGCTGGTCTATGATTAATTTTCACTAGGTAAAGGCGTGGCCGTAATGGGGAAATAACTGGATTAAAAAAAAACACCAGGAGAATTATTGTCTGCTCAGTTCGAGGACGGACGATAATATCAAGGTATACCTGTATGTCCAATTTTCATAGTTGTGTGGTCCTGAAAAGGACCGTTTGTTGAACTAATTTAAGGTAATATAGGGGCCAACATTGTGGGGGCTATATACTTTCATTCTGAATCAGACGAGTCTAAAAGATTAATAACTGTTTGGGGTTGAACATTCCACAAACCATCATTTTTCCAATATTCCTCTTCCTGTTTTAAGACGTGGTCTTCACATTTAGCCCAATAATCTTTGTCTATATTTAATAAAGCGAGATTAGCAAGAGTCTTTACATCGCATATTTTGAATGTTGTATTTTCATCTGCCACTTGTCCTTTTAATTTTGCCCAGATTAGTTCTATTGGATTTAAATGAGCATGGTAAGGTGGCAGCCTCAAACTTATATGACCGTGCTCTTGGATAATCTTATCTATTTGAAAAATCTTTGTCCTCTGTTTTTGCTTTACTAGAGATAGTAATTCAGGTTTTAAGTACATGTTATTAAATTGTATGTGCTCCTTTGTGAGCCATATCTTAATAGCATCTTTTGTACTGGATGACGTCGGGACTTTTATCTTCAAGTGCAACAATGTTGTGGTACGCTGCATTGTCCATTATTAGGCAAGATGGTCGATCTAGTGATGGGAGAACAGAATTTTCAATCCAATGTCTAAATATGTGACCATTCATCTCAGAGTGATAATCCCGATTGTCTATGGATTTTGGAAGAAAAATGAGCTCTGCATTCAGTATTAGTCCATGTTGTCGACTACGTGCATGAGCAATTATCAAGCGCTGTCCTTTGCTGCTAGGTATTAATCTCTTAATCTTTCCATCTGATGACTGCCATTCCCTTTGGTTAGTGTGGTGAGCATTGATCCATGTTTCATCCAAGTACAAAATATCATAAACTTGCTTGCGCACCTCTTTTACTTCACGTAAGTACTTGCTTCTCATGACTACTATATGTGGCTTCTCACAGATGATGTTTCGTCCATTGGAATACTTTCTGAATGTAAAGCCTGCAGCTCTCACATTCCTCCATAATGTAGACTTTGATATTTCAATACTGTTGTTCTTTTTCAGCGATACTTTTAATTTTCTTATTGTAACAGTTTCATTCATACCCAACATTTTGCGAATTTCACTTCTAATAAGTTCACTGTCGAAATTATCCAACATTTTTGCTCTTCCTTGTGATTTTGTATATTTTGAACATTGACGGTCACGTGCTTGAATCCAGCGATTAAATGACCGTTTAGATAAATCCAAAATGTGTCTTGTCCTATTCTCAGGTTTTTCTAAAGAATGAAATAATCTTCCTCGTTTAGCCTCTTTGCAAAAATAGTCATACATTTTTATTGCGATGTTTTGTAAACTGCAGAATTTCATTTTAAGACTCATGATAAATGTTATCGTTCCACGTCTACACCTATGAATGAACGGAAATGGAACACACAATGCCTCGTGTTTTCTACAAGTGTCTAATTGTGTCAGAAAGCCCACGTGGAAAGCATGAAAAAACGTCAATTGTACCGTGTATGGATTTTTAATCGCTATTTTTAACTTAAAATACTGTAAACATTAAGTTTTGACTACATCAATGGGTCGTTATAAATTTATATAAATCAAATAAGCAACAATAATAACCAAATGTTTTTTTTTTTAATGAAATTAATTCCCTGTTGGGTTCTAATCATTATAACTTTACATGCAAATTTTGAAAAAATTACAAAAAGAGATTAAAAAGATATCGATTTTAAAAGATGGGCACATGATTTGAAACGAGCTATAGTACACACATCTAGTGGTTTCTGTTGACTTGCATTATACGTTAGCTTTCAACTCGCAGAAACAACAGAAGGGGCTATTCAAAGAGCAAAAGCTAATAAATTATCTCTACTTTCAACTACGAAAAGAAAATAGAGAATATAAAAGAAGATATTCGTTCTCATAATACTGCGGGATATAATGTCATATAGTTGTATACATAGATATAGCTCTTCTATCACACAGCCATCAACATATGCAGGATAAAATGAGCATACTTGATGATTTAGACTTTGCTGATGATATAGCTCTCCTATCACACAGCCATCAACATATGCAGGATAAAATTAGCATACTTGATGAAAAATCACAACAGCTAGGACTGAAAATTAATAGAGGTAGGACTAACAATATGAGAATTAATGCAGTTGGCAATAACCAAATAAAATTAGGAAAAATACCTCTACTAGACGTACAATCTTACATATATCTAGGTAGTTATATAGGTAAAGAGGGAGGAACCGAAAATGATACCAAAATAAGGGTATCAAAACCAAGAGGAGCTTTTGTTGCACTGGGAAACAAATGGAAGTCCAAAGACATTAGGTTAAATACAAAAATAAAAATTTTCTGAACTCCAATGTTGTCAGCCCTATTATATGGCTGTAAAACATGGAGAACAACAAAAATTAAAATCATGAAGATACAGACTTTCATTAATGGATGCTTGCGCAGAATAAAAGGATGGAAATGGTAGGACAAGATCACTAACATAGATTTATGGAAATGTACCAGTCAAATATCAGTGGATAAAGAGATACAGCGAAGACGATGGCGCTGGATACGACACAGACCGTGGAAGCCAACAGATGGTATTACACAACAGGCACTTTTTTGGAATCTCCAGGGGAAAAGACAAAAAGGAAGACCAAAGAATTTTTGGAGAAGACAGATAGAAGCAGAGATGAAGGTGATGGGGAAGACATGGAATGATCTTAAAAGAATGGCAAAAAACAGAACGACTTGGACAGTGTTTGTTGAAGGCCTATGCTCCACAAGGGGCTGAAAGGTAGGAGAAGAAGAAGAAGTTGTATACAGATAATTACAACTTAAAGTAAAAACAACATATTATCTCTAAATTTGCTAGATCTTTACATCTGTATACATCCTGTTCATATCGTACGATTTGTTATGTGGAGAAAACCAATTTAGTCTTTGTGAACTTGCTGTTTCTAAGGTTATCTCCCTTGCACTATAAATTCATGTTGCCATCTGACAGTTCTTGAACTGTGACTGATCAAAGTATAACATAGACCGCAGGACAGCGAAACAATAGCCCAGCATATCAATTTGTTGGTATCTTTCTCAAAGTGCACCAAGTCTGGTTCACTTTAAGCATCTCTGCCTTGTACAGTGCTTTATTATGTGTCGTGTCTATTTCACAGTCGATTTGGAGTTCACTATGATTACTTAATAGCAGTCCGTATTATTTAGAATTTCTTCCGATCGTTTAAAAAAAATCTGTATTAAAAATGCTGCATCTACTCTAGTTTACGCGTGTTGGACTATTCTTCATTGCTGGTTGTGGTTAACTAAACGACTATGAGCATTTTTCTTATGAAAACGCGCTCATAGTCACACACATAAGAGCAAACTCATGTTACAGTTACAAACAATGAATATGCACACATATGTATATGAATAATCACAACACATATTATATTACATAATAATAAGTAAATGATAACCTTATTTGTGATAGGTATTAATCAATGCAGGGAGCCGCGATAGCTCAGTGGTTAGTGAACTGGACTACAAAAGACAAGAGGTAGGGTTCGATTCCAACCGACGGCTTCCGGGTTCACCCAGCCTTTAATGGGTACCTGATTTTTTTCTGGGAAAGTAAAGCGGCACGGGCGTAATACTGACCACATCACCCCAAAAATCATGTGCTGAAGGTCTGTAAAATTTATGGTCACTAACACCATATTCCCTATACGCCACCTGGCGTGACGGGGGCTCTTTACCTTTTTTTTTTACTAATCAAGTCAATCTGTGTTGTTTTTAACATTGTTCTCTATACAAGAAGGGTGTCCGGTTAGCGCAATCGATAGGCGGTTGGCTTACCACGGCAACAGCCGGGGTTCGTACCCTGGCGAGGACACCTGGGTTTTACTAATTCCCTAAAAATTAGTAGGAGCCGCGATAGCTCAGTGGTTAGTGAACTGGACTACTACGGACAAGGGATAGGGTTCGATCCCAACCGACGGCTCCGGGTTCACCCAGCCTTAAATGGGTACCGGATTTTTTCTGGGAAAGTAAAACAGCACGGGCGTAATACCGACCACATTACCCCAAAAATCATGTGCTGAAGGTCTGTAAAATATAGTGTCACTAACACCATATTTCCCTATACGCCACTTGGCGTGACGGGGGGGGGGGTACTTTACTTTTACTACTTACTATACAAGAACGTTAACATCAAGGCGTGTGTCAGTTAGAACTGCCATCATTCAGCAAAGCTGTGACATACAATTTATGTGTGGGATTTTTCTTGCAGACATACAACAATTATTGCCTCTTCTTGTAACAATGCCTGATTCATGGCCTCTTTACTTTTTGCTAGAATCAGAATGGCTCATCGCATATCCCTAGACCGGCCATACGCTAATACTACGGTCTGTTGTTTGATGTGCGACGGGGATAATCTGACGACTAACTGTGTTTTATATGTTCGGAATTGGAGTCAAAAACGATGTCCTAACATCATCACGCGCTATACATTTTAAAAATTATGACGATCATCATTTTCAGGAGGACGTGAACTTCCGGTCAATATGGTGGATAATAGGCAGGCACCATTGAAGGCTAAGTATGAAAAGTGTTCCTTGTTGCAGTTTCCTCATATTCCAAGTCCGGCTTGTTGCAGGAGCTACTGAGTCTGTGCACACCGTGAGCTGTGTGTTTCATCTGTTTTGATCATGTTTCGATATTCCAATTATTTACGATGAATGATGATATCGTATGACAAGTAACAGTTGGCTGTGTTCAATTGCTGTGCGATTTCGCCTTATGTCTTTTGGCGTGTGCTGAGACTGCTAGGATGGGGACTACAGCTACTTTTCTTTGTTTGGGAGATGAGTTAGTAATTCGGATGACTCCACTGGCACGGGCGGTTGAGCAATTATGGATTTTAATTCGTTTTCAGTGATACCGGGGCCTTCCATAACCATAACCATAACCATAATAATAGAATAACCACGCTAGAATCAGATCTAAAAAAGAAGAACCTTAATGATCTCAAGGCTGTGAAATTGAGTGACTAATCCTATCGCAGGCAAGCAATAGAATATAAGGTCCATGTTAAAGTTGCCCACGTTACAATTTTTCCAATTTAAAAATCGACATGCGCAAACTGTATGCCGCTGATTTAATGTGATAATTATTACAATCTTTGAAATTATCAACTTCCTTGTATTACACCGCCTGTGTTGCAGTGACGGCACATTGTGCTGAAATATAATTGTGTGATTGTTGTTGCAGAAATAAAGAGAATGACTAATAAAAATAAAAAAAAGCCACAGAAGGTGGATGCATTGCAGACAAAAAAGGAAAAATGCTAACAGACAATAAGGATATCATAGATAGATGGCAGGAATATATAACAGAACTATTTCATGATCAAAGGGACAAGAAACCAGTTATAAAATGTACATCAGGCTATAAAATCTTAAAATCTGAGGTGGAAAAAGCTATAAAAACAATGAAAAGGGGAAAAGCAGCAGGACCTGAAAGCATACAGATAGAGATGATACAGGCACTTGAAGATTTTGGCATTGAAGTGATTACAGACATATGCAACGACATATACCACACAGGATACATACCAAATGAACTAAAAACATCAACTTTCATTGCATTGCCTAAAAAGAATGGTGCAGTTGAATGCAGTGACTTTAGAACAATAAGCCTAATGAGCCATGTTACAAAAATCTTGCTAAAAGTTATACAAGGAAGGATTCAGAATAAAATCAATACTGAATTAGATGAGCAGCAATTTGGATTTAGGAAAAATAGCGGGACAAAAGAAGCCATATTCTGCATGAGAACATTAATAGAAAAATACACAGAAGTAAACAAACCAATATATGCCTGCTTCATAGACTACACCAAAGCTTTTGATAGAGTACACCACAAACAACTTATAGAATGCCTAAAAGAGATACGTCTAGATGATATGGATATACGACTAATATGCAATCTATACTGGGAGCAAACAGCAATAATAAAATATAACAAAGAGTTCTCTACACCCATTGATATAAAAAGAGGAGTAAGACAAGGATGCATCCTATCACCAAGCTTGTTCAATCTATACACTGAGCAAATCTTTAAAAACATCATAGAGATGCCAGGCCTACACATTAATGGAAAGATAATCAATAACCTAAGATATGTTGACGATACTGTACTACTAGCAGAAAATCCTAAAGACCTACAACAATTACTTAATGAAATAAACACGACAAGCAAAAATATGGATTAGATATGAATATCAAAAAGACTAAAACTATGATAATAAACAAAGAAAATACTCAAAACCCACAAGTGGATATCAAAATTGAAGGAATAGACCTTGAGACAGTTCAGAACTATAACTACCTTGGACATACTATAACCAGTGATGGAAAATGTACAACTGAAATAAACAAAAGAATAGGAATGGCAAAAAGTAATTTTAATGTCATGAAGGACATACTAACATCAAAACAAATAACACCAGAGCTAAAACTAAGAATAGCAAAATGTTACATCTTCTCAATATTCCTATATGGTGCTGAAACATGGACATTAGACAAGAAAACAGAACAGAGAATTGAAGCCTTTGAAATGTGGATATATAGAAGAATAGGTAGAATTGGATGGAAGGAAAAGAAAACAAACGATGAAGTCTTAAAACAACTAAAAATGAAAAGAGAACTTCTGAACACAATTAGAACAAGATAAATGCGATTCTTAGGCCATGTTAAAAGACACAACAGCCTACTGAAAGTAATCCTGGAGGGGAAAATACAAGGTAAAAGAGGCAGAGGCAGACCAAGATTATCATGGACGAGTAACATCAAAAGATGGACAAATCAACCGATGACAACCTGCACCATCAAAGCAAGAGATAGAGCAGAATGGCGCTCCATGGTAGCCAACCTTCGTTGCGGAGACGGCACTCAATGATGATGATGATGATTGTTGTTGTGGTTCCAAAAGCTTGTGAGCTGTTGCCTTTTCGATCAATGCCATGTAATGACATCTGCAGGTATTTCTGAGACTGCGATTACAAGTACACTTACCGAATTCAACAACGACGATGTTTCCAAATACAAGGACGAACAACACGAGAACACAAGTTATAATACTTTTCCTGCAGAACACTATATCAACTTAGATAGGTCCAGGTCAAAGATTAACAACAAACCAAGACATTAATTATATGTCTTTATTAGCTTAAAGAATCTTTATCTTTTTCGTTTGCTCATTAGCGGATTGTGTTGCACTGTTTGCGCCATGGGTCGATTTCGTAATCTAGGCCAGTGGTTCCCAGTGTACGCCAGGATTATCAAAGGCGTGTTAAACATTGGCAAGGAAGTGGAGCCGAGGCTATTGTCATGTGTCTACTCATTGATTAGAAATTATAAAATAATAACATCCTCATAGACTTCAAAGTTGTAGGATATAAACGATCTCCTAAAGAATAGTGTTAATTCTATTGTCAGTAGTCATCTTAATTATCCTGTCAAGGAATCAGAGTTAATCCTAGTTATACAATCGTAAATGCTATGAAGGCAGCACGGATACATGACCAAAGAGTGCCACGGGCGTCAAAGGTTTGGGAACCACTGCTTTAGGTCGACCCAATAAATATATTGGAGAGTCAAGCCAAATAACCTCCACCTCTGATAACCACGATCTATTAATGTATTGGAGAGCTCAAGCCATATAACCCCCGCCTCTGATAGCCACGATCTATTAATGTATTGGAGAGCTCAAGTCATATAACCCCCGCCTCTGATAGCCACGATCTATTAATGTATTGGAGAGCTCAAGCCATATAGCCTCCGCCTCTGATACCCACGATCTATTAATGTATTGGAGAGCTCAAGCCATATAACCTCCGCCTCTGATAACCACGATCTATTAATGTATTGTAGAGCTCAAACCATATAACCTTCACCTCTGATAACCACGATCTATTAATGTATTGGAAAGCTCAAGCCATATAACCTCCACCTCTGATAACCACGATCTATTAATGTATTGGAGAGCTCAAGCCACATAACCTCCGCCTCTCCTCTGATAACCACTATCTATTAATGTATTGGAGAGCTCAAGCCATATAACCTGCACCTCTAATAACCACGATCTATTAATGTATTGGCGAGCTCAAGCCATATAACCTCCACCTCTAATAACCACTATCTATTAATGTATTGGAGAGCTCAAGCCATATAACCTGCACCTCTAATAACCACGATCTATTAATGTATTGGCGAGCTCAAGCCATATAACCTCCACCTCTAATAACCACGATCTATTAATATATTGGCGAGATCAAGCCATATAACCTCCACCTCTAATAACCACGATCTATTAATGTATTGGAGAGCTCAAGCCATATAACCTCCACCTCTGATAACCACGATCTATTAATGTATTGGAGAGCTCAAGTCAAGTAACCTCCGCCTCTGATAACCACGATCTATTAATGTATTGGAGAGCTCAAGTCAAGTAACCTCCGCCTCTGATAACCACGATCTATTAATGTATTGGAGAGCTCAAGCCATATAACCTCCGCCTCTCCTCTGATAACCACGATCTATTAATTTATTGGAGAGCTCAAGCCATATAACCTCCACCTCTGATAACCACGATCTATTAATATATCGGAGACCTCAAGCCATATAACCTCCGCCTCTGATAACCACGATCTATTAATGTATTGGAGAGATCAAGCCATATAACCTCCACCTCTCATAACCACGATCTATTAATGCATTGGAGAGCTCAAGTCAAGTAACCTCCGCCTCTGATAACCACGATCTATTAATGTATTGGAGAGCTCAAGTCATATAACCCCCGCCTCTGATAGCCACGATCTATTAATGTATTGGAGAGCTCAAGCCATATAGCCTCCGCCTCTGATACCCACGATCTATTAATGTATTGGAGAGCTCAAGCCATATAACCTCCGCCTCTGATAACCACGATCTATTAATGTATTGTAGAGCTCAAACCATATAACCTTCACCTCTGATAACCACGATCTATTAATGTATTGGAAAGCTCAAGCCATATAACCTCCACCTCTGATAACCACGATCTATTAATGTATTGGAGAGCTCAAGCCATATAACCTCCGCCTCTCCTCTGATAACCACTATCTATTAATGTATTGGAGAGCTCAAGCCATATAACCTGCACCTCTAATAACCACGATCTATTAATGTATTGGCGAGCTCAAGCCATATAACCTCCACCTCTAATAACCACTATCTATTAATGTATTGGAGAGCTCAAGCCATATAACCTGCACCTCTAATAACCACGATCTATTAATGTATTGGCGAGCTCAAGCCATATAACCTCCACCTCTAATAACCACGATCTATTAATATATTGGCGAGCTCAAGCCATATAACCTCCACCTCTAATAACCACGATCTATTAATGTATTGGAGAGCTCAAGCCATATAACCTCCACCTCTGATAACCACGATCTATTAATGTATTGGAGAGCTCAAGTCAAGTAACCTCCGCCTCTGATAACCACGATCTATTAATGTATTGGAGAGCTCAAGTCAAGTAACCTCCGCCTCTGATAACCACGATCTATTAATGTATTGGAGAGCTCAAGCCATATAACCTCCGCCTCTCCTCTGATAACCACGATCTATTAATTTATTGGAGAGCTCAAGCCATATAACCTCCACCTCTGATAACCACGATCTATTAATATATCGGAGACCTCATGCCATATAACCTCCGCCTCTGATAACCACGATCTATTAATGTATTGGAGAGATCAAGCCATATAACCTCCACCTCTCATAACCACGATCTATTAATGCATTGGAGAGCTCAAGTCAAGTAACCTCCGCCTCTGAAAACCACAATCTATTAATGTATTGGAGAGATCAAGCCATATAACCTCCACCTCTGATAACCACGATCTATTAATGCATTGGAGAGCTCAAGTCAAGTAACCTCCGCCTCTGATAACCACGATCTATTAATGTATTGGAGAGCTCAAGTCAAGTAACCTCCGCCTCTGATAACCACGATCTATTAATGTATTGGAGAGCTCAAGTCAAGTAACCTCCGCCTCTGATAACCACGATCTATTAATGTATTGGAGAGCTCAAGTCAAGTAACCTCCGCCTCTGATAACCACGATCTATTAATGTATTGGAGAGCTCAAGTCAAGTAACCTCCGCCTCTGATAACCACGATCTATTAATGTATTGGAGAGCTCAAGCCCAATAACACAGCTGGCTGATTCAGAAAGGTTATCGACCCATCAACTGATAAAGACCTCACCTCGACCTCCTAGTCGACCTCTAATGGAAACAGCCTCCATCAAAACAGACTAGTAAACCACCACCATCTATAGTTATAAGACCTGTGAGCTGAGGGGAAATCACCCAAAGTTTCTGACGTCTTCAGCTATGCGAGCTATAGACTTCTGACGTCATTTACCCATAACCGACAGTGCAAATCTTAAAAGGTTACAAATATTTGGTGATTCCCTTTCAGTCCACGGGCCTTAGAAAAAACTATAGATGGCTGTTGGCAAACCGAGGGAATGATCGCGGTGTTGCCCTCGGTGGCGGGCATATGGAAGACGTAGTATTCTAGACCAAAACTAGGCATCATACATTTCAGCCTCCCTCAGGGGAACCCGGGAACTTAAAATAAAAGTCATTGCAGCTTGCCACGTCATTATCTTGGACCTAAGATATAACACGATCACTATTCTATTCTATTCTATTCTATTCTATTCTATTCTATTCTATTCTATTCTATTCTATTCTAGTTTCGCTGCAGTCGGGGCATCTCTCTATTCGTTCCACCGCCCGTCTCAGAAATTTTACAAGCGTAAACAGATTGACTGTTTCTTTAAGGTGTCGATTATAGATACATTTACTTTTCGTACTAAGCAGTCCGGATCTACCAGATCCCTTTTCCAACTTTAGACCCTTCAGTCCCTCCATATATGCATCACTGTCCTACCCATTCTCCTCCTTTTTTTTCTGAAGGAATGAAGAACAAACTTGACCATATCCTGTTTGTCGAGAGTAAGGCCACACTCGATCACGTGGCATTAGAAGCCAGGCAGACATTAAATTATCAGCTAGTGCTTTGCTATAATACCAAATGAGCAATAAATGAATGTATATCTATAATTTAAATTAATATATATCTATATATATATATGACCTTTGGCGTCTTGACAGACGGTTGGGAGCAAGCAATCATGGTAAGTCAGTAGTTTGGTAAACATATTAGTGTCTTATGCTGGATGCTGCTTCGCTGAATAGCTTCTCCCGTGGGTGAATCTGTCAATATTGGACTAACATATTCATCCGCAGGATGAACAGAATGTATTTGTGGTGCATGGCCTCGTCTCCTTTCTCAGGCGCTTTTTGTCTTCTGATTCAGCACTGCGTCGAAAGTTGCTGTGCCATTGTTTATTTTTGTTCTCCATTTGCTTTGATCTGCAACCTGATTTACTCAGTTTCTTTCACTGATAGAGAATCCCCTTAAAGAAGCCGTGCAAACATCCTTCTACCTCAGCACTGGCTGCCCTTTAGTCTCTTTCCGTCCTTAAGTTTGCCATACTATATTTTTTGTGGGATACAAATGTTTGCCATTCTTCTTACATGACCCAGCCACCTAAGTCTACGGCTCCTAAGTGTTGCCCATGATGGATGGGAGTGTGGCTCGTTGTAAGACATTAGAGTTAGTTACTTTGTCCTGCCATTTGATGTTCATAATTTATCGAAACCAACACACATAAAAGCTGTTTACATCTTCTCCTACCCTGCATAGGTAGTTCAAGTTTCTGATCCGTAAAGAAGTGTACTAAGCACACAACTTTTAATATATAAATATAAATATATAAACAGCTATAAATTGCTATATTTCCCACACAAAAATATCACTCATTTATTATCGAAGATCGTGTACTGTGGATATGGAAATCCACGGTACAAGGTACCACAGAAAATGGTATCAGTCTTTGAGGCTCCCGGGGTATGGAATAGAAGAAGGGTTCCTTCAATCAAATAAAATACCATCTTAAATTGCAGTCTCTTTTATGTAATTACATTCTATCACCATTAGGTGCACTCTTATTGATAAAAAAGTGATGTAAAATACAATCTCATTCAAACAAAAACATAATAATACAATCTTTTTTATTTTAAAAAAATATTCACAAAATACAATCTGTTGAAACCAAAAAAAAAAATAACAAAATACAAACTCTTTGATACAAAAACATCATAAAATAATTATCTTTGATACAAATACATGATAGATACGATTTCTTTAATATAATAATATCAACTTAAAATGCATTCGCTTTTACACAAGATGTAGTAGTTATAAAAAACATGGTTATGGTTATGGTAGGCCCCGGTATCACTGTAAACGAATTAAAATCTATAATTGCTCAACCGCCCGTGCCAGTGGAATCATCCACTGTCATAAAAAACGTGTATCTTTCAAATATAATCATTTTTTAAGACAAAAACGTTTGTCCCAGTTCAGGAAAGATAAAAATCTATTCTTCTCATCTGCCATGTGCATGAGACTACTGAAGGGACTGGCAAACAGCATCTATCTGTCAACAACCTAATCACACGTTAAATATACACAGACAGAGAAATCAATTAACCCGTTCATGGAAAATGGCGGGACTCTGGAGACATAGGGTATGACGTCAAATTCTTAAAAACGACATTGACTTTGACTAGAAGGAAATGGAAGAAGCTTCCATCAATTTGATTGAATGTCTGTGGTGTATGCTGTCCAAAAAAAAAAAAAAAAAAAAGAAAAGAAACACGTAAGACTGTGATTGATTGAAGAAACAATCACAAGATAATGAACATTTGCCTCTGTCATCATCACCAAGTAACGGGCCTGCTGACGTAAGTGATCATGTCTCTCCACAACTTCCGATCTCGGCAGCTATTTATCATTTCTGTTGTTGACCTTCTGCCGAGCCATTCTCTTAAGGTGTCTGGCATTTTTTTCTCTTTGCTTCCCTCTATCTCTTCGTCCCTCAATTTTCCCAGTTGTTACAATATATTCCAGTTGTTCTCTTCTCATTACATGGCCAACAATGATGATTGTTTCTTCCTAATATTGGAAATTAGCTCTCTTTTTGCTTTGGCCTCTTTCAGAAAGTTTTCATTACTCTTCTTAGCTGTCCATGGTATTCTCAACATTCTTCTGTAAAACCACATTTCTACAGCCTCTAGTGATTTTCTTGTCTATTGTCCTATTGTCCATGATTCACATCTATATGTTAAGACTGGCTCTACATAACATTTAAGAACTCTTATCCTTGTTTCTATTGTCAAAATGGATTGCATAGTGTCTTCCTCATTTTTTGGAAAGCTGCTTTTGCCTGAGCCATTCTACATCTCACACCTTCCGTCTGAGGTTAACAAAGTTCCCAAATATTTAAATTCATTTACCTGTTTTAATATTGTTCCAGTTGTCTTTATTTTGCACTGAGGTGATGTCTCTTTCTTTGTTGTTACCATTACTTCTGTCTTTTTGCTGTTACGGTTGAGTCCTTTTTTTTTTTGCTCTCTTTCACTAATTTTCATTCTTAGCGATTAAGACTGTATCATCAGCATACCTTAGATTGCTTCTGTAGTTAATCTCCAAGACCTACTCGTACAGAACACATTCTTCAGTATTGAAATATGTTCATACCAATCAGTGCGAGTCAGTTTCTGACAAATAGATTACGATTATGTCCCAATAGCAGGCCAGTTTCTACGCCGTAATATGGAATGTTTCCTTTAGTTTTGTAATATTTCTTCAATTATATATATATAATATCATTAGGTGTCATGTCCTTTGCAGAACGTTGTTTCACCACAGCCTATCTGAAAGAATCGCGGTTTCAATCTACTATCGTAAAGTAATATAATATCATCGGATGGGAGATGCACCACAGAAATAAAAAGCAGAATAGCTCAGGCCAAAATAGCATTTCAGAAAATAAAAATATCTTATGCAACAAATCTATGTCAATAAAAATTAGAAAGAGAGTTCATCGGTGCTATATAGAGCCAATTATGACCTATGGAAGCGAATCATGGACAGTAGACAATCAAATGAAAAGACGATTAGAGGCCACAGAGATGGGATTTCTCAGAAGAATGTTGAAAGCTCCCTGGACAGCTAAAAATACCAATGAGGAAGTCCTCAAAGAGGCCAACACAAAAAGGGAGCTCTTGAAAAACATCAGAAAGAAACAATCAACATTTTTCGGTCACATAATGAGAAGAGGAAAGTTGGAATACTTGGTTACAACTGGCAAAATAAAAGGAAATAGAGATCGCGGGCGACAAAAAATTACTCTGGCATTTTCCAGAGAAAATACTGGATAGTTTGGTGTCATGGCATGGAAAACAGTCAACAACAGAACCGATACGATGCACTGTAGATAGAAGATTGTGGAGGGACATGATCACCTACGCCAACCGATATGGCACATGATGATCATGATCGTAACGTAGTTTCTGTTTCATTCACAAACTTTATAGTGGCCAGAGGAAAACCTTGCTTTCATAAATGCAAAGCAAAGCAAATAAATCATATTGAACTACGAAATGCGTAATAGAATATTCGAAAATTTGTAATATAATTATTTTAAAAAATAAAATAAATTATCATTTCCTTTTGTAATTCGTTAATATATTCAAAACAATCGGCGGTAGCTGTGGCAACATAGAGAATACGCCACTGCTTTAAACCACCTTCTTCTTGGTCTGCTCCTGATGTGTCGCTCAGGAACCAATGCCTTCCATTATTGCTCTTTCCAGTCCGCTGTGTCTGACGTAGCCATAGTATTTTGATTTCCTCTGAAGAATGGTGCTTATAATCCAGTTCTTTTAATGTTTAAATCTATTAATATGTCTTCATTGCTCTTTTATCATTATCCAAGGTATCTTAAGGGTTCTCTGTAGCATTTCGTTTCGAATGAATCGATTTTCTTCCTTGCTGTTATGCGAGATTGTCCATGATTCACAGCCGCATAGTGCTCTCGGGAAGATACATATCCTTATTTATTTTAATTTTACTGCCACGTGTTCTTCCTGACGTTTAATTTGTGTGTTGCTATTGCTGATCTTCTTTTGATCTCTTTCTGGCAGTCTCCATTGTTAGTTACTACAGATCCCAGTACTTATAGTTCGTAGCAATGTCAAGTTCTTCACTGTTGACGATGATTTTTTGTTTTCTTTTGTCACTGAACATTATCTTAATGTTATGTATGTTTAAATAGAGGTTTGGCTCTTCACTGTGTATTTTTTTAACAAACTCAATTGTCTCTTCTAATCCTGCGCTGTTTGAGAGGAGGTCTATGTCATCAGCGTATCTGAGTTCTGGAATTACTTTGCCATTTATTGTGAAAGTGCCGAACTTCACAAATTTGTAATCGTTTCTGACATTTCTCATGATGTTATCAATGTATATATATATATATTGTACGTTCCCGACAACTCCTCCCCCTCTTCTCTGTTTACCCCCCCCCTTTCCCCAATGAACCCATCAATCCAATAGAGTTAGCTCGGAAGTTGTAGAGGGTCACAATGAAATCACTATCGATATCTAACATCCCAAACAAGAGTATAGAGTAGACCAATACTTTTTTGATATTCAGCACAAACGAGTTTCTTTTCCCTACTTTGAAGGACTTTGAACTTTGCTTATTTGACACAAAGAGGACCGAATTAGCTTCATTGAATTTGTCTTGTAGAGAATGCGGTTACATTGTTATGATTGTACCTTTCATTCTTCTTCTTTCCTTTCTCATTTGCCTTTCAGCATTGAGAGGACATAATTTGCGGGCTTTTACTCTTCTCTTGGCCTCTGCGTATATTGTTTCCTAGTTTGTTTTTCTTCTAATATACCATCAATCCATCTTTTTTAGGGATCGGTCCATGAGCCTTGTGTTCAGGCAACGTTTATTTAAGACTCGTTGTGTTATGTTTGGTCTTTTTTCCTTATCACGTGACGAAGCCAATTTTTTAATTGTTTCATTATGTGTTCTATTCTGGAAATTATTTATTGCATTTTTCTCAGTTCTCTATTTCTGATTTTATCTCTCAGTTTGTTTCCTGCCATTCATCTGACACATTTAATCTCGGTAATGGTTATTTTTCTAATTGCTCTTGAGTCGAGTCCAGGCCTGGCAGTGTTAGCACACCGTTGGGATGAAGATTAGGTGAAGACCACGGCATTAAAAAAAATATACATCGAACTTTTTTAGTACCAATCCCACTTCTATACCATCATCATCATCATCACTATCATCATCATCATCAAGCACCATGCCTGCTGGCATAGGTGATAATGTCTCTCCACAACTTTCAATCTCGACAGTTATTTATCATTTTTGTTGTTGACCTTCTGCCAAGTCATTCTCTTAAGCTGTCTGGTAACTTTTTTCCTTGCTTCCCTCTATCTCTTTGTCCCTCAATTTTCTTACCACCGTCCACGACACAGGGAAGTCATTTTTCTTTTCTTTAACCAGTTTCGATTATTTGGTTTAGGATGTTTCGTTACTACTTAGCTATGTAGGATTAGTTTTACAATTACATTTGTTAACAATTTACATTAGTTTTTTACACATATCTCTGTGTGTGCGTGGTGTTTGTTTGTTCCTGCGGAATGCCTATTGAGCCGAAACGTCGTTAAAATCTGTGTCGTCTACTCATCACGTAAAGCTTTTACCAAACCATTTTTATATATTTTTTTATTTTCAATTCTCCCCCAAAGAAATAAAGCTGTAAGAATGAGGAATAAGGAGTCACTCTCAGAATTGTGTGAGGAGACTGTGCTGGGAGAGGATATCAAAATTACAATGATGTCATTTGAACGACACTTAAAATGTCACGTAACACTGCTTCTGATCCAGATGGTGTTCGGTATGACGACATAGGCGATTTAGAAGATAACCACTTGGAAGAACTGGCCAAAGAGTTTAATGCCAGCATTTAGAGTTGCCAGATAGAGGAGTGTCTACACAGCTACTTACTGCCTCTGACACAACCAAACAAAGACCACTCTCAGATCAGGACCTACGGAATCATCATAATGCAGAACACAGCGGGCAAATTATATATACTTAAGAAAATGGTTGCCCGCATACTAATGATCTTGAACGGATACACGCATCTTCGTCCACATTCAGGAGTTATAGACATAACAAAGAGACACGGCTCAATGCTGCAGTCTTCGCCTATGACGTTTTCTAAGACTTCCACAGACGAGACATGTGTAGCTGCGATAGATCTGGAAGATGCGCACAAATGAGTACCATTTTAGTACCTCATGCACATGATTCTCAAACTGGTGGTGCACTCCATCATCAGATAGATCCCTGCTGCACTGTTTCAGTGGAAGGTGTTACTCAGATTTTGAAATTGGTCGTCCGAGCCTACATAATTTGTCCAGGATTGCCGCAAGGTTCACCGTTATCACCAGTCCTATTCAACGTGTACACAATAACAATCACGGAACAACATTTGGATGAGAGGGGAAGACCTATGACTTTTACTGGTGACATTCATTATCGACAGGAAAGAGACAGACGAGTTATTGTTATTGAGTTATTTGCGAGTCATCATCATTTCACTCCGAACATGTCCATAGGTGCTCAGATCCCCTCCTCAGCAAGTCCTGCAGTGTTCAGCGACTGACAACTCCAATTCTATGTTGGTTGATAAGTCTTCTTACACGGCCACTAAGTTTCTCATTTCTGGCTGTGCCCATCTTAACTCCAATTTCCATCATCCGAAGAAGTGAAGTGGAAGACAGACGAGTAATCGCCTCCACACTGCAAAACCAGCTCGATCGCATCTCTTCCTGGTGTGGAGTATCAGGTACCTTGGTTAATTCTAATAAAGCTTCAGTTGCATTGTTCTCACTTAACAATCATATCGTTAATACGAAAACACTGGAGGAGCGAATGAGAGCCGAGGATATGACCAGGGACACGTTAATGACGTACTTCGGAGTAAAGTTTGACCGCAGTCTGTGTTTTAGGGATCATGTCGACCACGTCATAAAAATTCCCGCAAAGGAATGGCCATGAAGGTCATGGCACCTGCCAATATTGACCAGAGGCTAGTTACATCTCCGTTCTAGGGACTGGACCTCGCACCATTTGAGTATGCTCTAGCAATTCTTACTGCCGGTACAACATAGATTGACAGGCTAGAGTAGGGTGACCATTTTTTCCCCATTGTCTTCGGGGGCATTTGTCATATTTTGTACATTTCAGGGGATTTTTTTGCTTATTTCTGAGACTGTCCACAAAATCGGGGACTAATGATATATATATATATCTATATATATTTATAATATGTGTGGGTGGGTGTGTGACTGTGTGTGCGCAAGAAATTTTGTAGATGCATAAAAAGATAACTTTAAATTTCATAATAACTGTGTTTATTTGCTGTTTGGTTTTATTTTTGTTAATATCCACGGTACTTATGCGATACACGCACTTAATGAAATTACAATAGCTAGTTTTGTTTCTCAATAACAAAAAAAGTTTAAAATAAAAAAATGTAAACAACATATAGACATCAATTGCAATATTAAAGTAATGTTTACAATATTTTATTTCTACTGAAGAGGTTGTTGCCTCGGCGTGGTACCTGTTTTTTGAGTGTATCTTTCTCAAGATCTCATGATTTGAAGCAAGTTTTTCACTGAAGCTTTCACTTGATAAATTAATGTTAGTTTTTACTGTTAACATGGCTTGCACCGTGCTCACATTAATCCGTGATTTCTCTTCGGACCAGACGTAGTTCATTTGAGAAAATAGTTTTTCTACGGATGCATTACTGCCAGGTAAGCACATAAAAAGTTCAAGAATTCTCTTCATATTAGCATGTTGTACATTATTTTCTTTCAAGTACCTGAGTACTTCATTTCATTTTCTACATCGGGGCTTGTTACTGAACCACTCACATTCTTTTTGCAATAGATATAATCGCAAATAAGTAAATTCATCAAAGAGCTCATCACGATTGACGTTTACAACTTCATGACACTTTGAAGATATCTGTTCTACTGCATTATCAAAATGTTTCCTTTCAGGCACATTATGCAAGAGAAGGCAGCTCAGTTGTGACAAGTCCTCATTGTGCTTGTTCCAAGACTGCAAGTAATGTACAGCAGTATTATAGAATTATTTACTTATTTGGAAATACCTTTCCATTTGGGTGTCACCACTTTCTACTAAATCTGTTAGCAAACTCTTTACCATGTGTGGGATGAAATTTTCATCGCGTCGAGTTTCTAATTTTATAATGAGATTGTTCACAGCTAGTGCTGATTCTGTTGCACTCTTGTCGTCACCTTCAATCGCCTTAATTGTTTCATGGAAGAGTGATGCGTGAGAATGAGCAAAGCTGAGCCAAAGCTCTGATTCACTGTTTTCAAAGAATTGTTTCAATATTGTAGGACAGTGTGTTTCTGACAAAAAGAAAGATCTCAG
Organism: Megaustenia siamemsis; assembly: GCA_032433765.1. Classification (NCBI taxonomy): domain Eukaryota; kingdom Metazoa; phylum Mollusca; class Gastropoda; order Stylommatophora; family Ariophantidae; genus Megaustenia; species Megaustenia siamemsis. The sequence continues at coordinate 46,651,844 of JAVIAB010000125.1, read as the reverse complement.
TGATTGATACAGTTTCAATATTCTTTCCAAGGCTGGAAGTAATGACAACCACCTTATATTCGAATAACCTAATAATTGCTTAAACTCTTGTCCAGCAAATTCACAGAAGTCTTTTAGGCGTTCTACACGAACCGTGTAAATGTGAAAGTATCCAAATATTTTTGTTGCAATCACTTCCATATCCATAGGCATGTAATCAAACGCTGTTTGTGCACAATTGTGAATTATGTGTGCGTTGCAACCAAGACCCATTATGTGTCTGTTTAACTTGGACTTTATTTTAGTTATGACATTATCTCTCCCAACAAGCCTCCAAAATTTGTATTTGTATTGTCTGCTGAGAGTCCAACAATCTTTTTGTTTAAGTCAAAATTATCTATTGTTTTCAACAATTGTTCAGATATTATGTTGGACGTTTCTCATGGGATATCTATGATAGCAATCATTTTGGTCTATACTGGAGTTTCCAGCTCATAAGCCTGAAAAATTACGAACTAAAATAGGAAGTAGCTTAACATGTTTATGATTAGATGTATCGCAAGACAATGTTACGAAGCTGACATATTTGAGGTCATTTTTTAGTTCATCAATAGCCCAAGGAGCAAAAGCATTGGTAATTATGGATTCACACTTTGTTCTTGCACAGGAAAATTGTTTCGTTGAAAATTTCTTTTGTAGAATTGTTGTACAATCCATACTGCGGAAACTATGATTATGAAGTACAGTATGATATGCGAAGGTTCCTTCATGAACAGCTAGAGTGTATTCATCTTTTGAAGGTTCTGTTTTACAAAAATAAATTGTCATACACCCAGACTAAGACTTACAAAGCAGCGCATCCTTATGCTTTTTTGCCTGTAGGTGATCAGTTATTGATGTCCTTCCACCACTTGCTATAGAAAAATGTGAACTACATATATTACATTTCACTAGCGTTCCATCCTCTAAAATTGCTTGTATAATAAATGGAAATCCAGCTTTCAGCGAATCACTAAAATGTCACTTACGTGTTTTTGGAAAGCATTGTTTTTATGCAACAGACGTCCACTGATCACAAATAGAAAACACGACTGTACTGTACTGTCATTACACTCGGACTGATTTGAAAATTGGCCGGGAAAGAAGATACTTTGGCAGGGGATGTCCAGAAAGGCAGGTTGGGGGAGTGTCTGTTTTTTTTAAATTAAACCCATCCCAATAGAAGTCAGTGGGTGGAATAGAAGTGACGTAGCACCGCGCTTCAAGAGTTCAAAGAGCTATCTCTGACACATCGCGTCCACGTCTTCTCTTTTATCTTCCTGCTAATGCCGCTCAGTCTGGGATAAAGAAACACAACTCAGTAACGTCCTGAGTCCTAGTGATTATTTTAAAAGAGGGCCGATTCCGTGTATGAACATTTATTTATTCACTGAAATGGGGGACAAATTTCTTTCGGGCACAACTTTTACACTTCGAGGACTGTCCGCGAAAATCGGGGACGAATGGTCACCCTAGGCTAGAGAAAGTGCAAGATGAAGCGGTGGGCATTATCTTGGGGTGTACGAGAGACACTCCCTGAATATCAATGACTTTCCAACCATGAATATATCAGGATCAATATATGGAGGGTGCGAGCATATTTGAAGATAAGTGCAGGTAATGAGCATTCATTGCACCAATAGCTCAACACAGGGAAAGGTGACACACTAAGATTAGGCAAATCATGGGTGGGTCCCGCAGAAGATGTCAATAAACAGGCCTGTGGGCTTACCAATATCAACACTGGCGAGTAGTGAATATCGGTGCCTACGACATTCAGGGCACATTCTCGTGTATTGTCACACTCGACATGAAATGTAGGTAACAGAACTCAGTCGTGGTCAATGCGGAGGTCAACGGTCTCATCTACATTTACACTTAGGGTGACTATTCGTCCCAGATTTTCGGGGGCAATCCCCGAAGTGTAGAAGTTGTCCCCGAAATAAAATTGTCCCCGATTTCAGTGAATAAATAAATGTTCATATACGGAATCGGCCCTCTTTTAAAATAATCACTAGGACTCAGGACGTTACTGAGTTGTGTTTCTTTATCCCAGACTGAGCGGCATTAGCAGGAAGATAAAAGAGAAGACTTGGACGTGTTGTGTCGGAGATAGCTCTTTGAACTCTTGAAGCGTGGTGCTACGTCACTTCTATTCCAGCCACTGACTTCTATTGGGATGGGTTTAATTTTTTTAAAAAGCTGCCACTCTCTCTCTCTCTCTCTCTCTCTCTCTCTCTCTCTCGCTCTCTCTCTTCCCCCCCCCCCAATCACACCTGCCTTTCCGGACATCTCCCGCCAAATTATCTTCTTTCCCGGCCAATTTTCAAATCAGTCCGAGTGTAATGACAGTACAGTACAGTCGTGTTTTCTATTTGTGATCAGTGGACGTCTGTTGCATAAAAACAATGCTTTCCAAAAAACGTAAGTGTCATGTTAGTGATTCGCTGAAAGCTGGATTTCCATTTATTATACAAGCAATTTTAGAGGATGGAACGCTAGTGAAATGTAATATATGTAGTTCACATTTTTCTATAGCAAGTGGTGGAAAGACATCAATAACTAATCATCTACATGCAAAAAAGCATAAGGATGCGCTGCTTTGTAAGTCTCAGTCTTGGTGTATGACAATTTATTTTTGTAAAACAGAACCCTCAAAAGATGAATACACTCTAGCTGTTCATGAAGGAACCTTCGCATATCATACTCTACTTCATAATCATAGTTTCCGCAGTATGGATTGTACAACAATTCTACAAAAGAAATTTTCAACGAAAAATTTTCCTGTGCAAGAACAAAGTGTGAATCCATAATTACCAATGTTTTTGCTCCTTGGGCTATTGATGAACTAAAAATATGACCTCAAATATGTCAGCTTCGTAACATTGTCTTGCGATACATCTAATCATAAACATGTTAAGCTCCTTCCTATTTAGTTCGTTATTTTCAGGCTTATGTGCTGGAAACTCCAGTAAAGACCAAACTGATTGCTTTCATAGATATCCCAGGAGAAACGTCCGACATAATATCTGAACAATTGTTGAAAGCAATTGATAATTTTGACTTGTTGAGGAAAGGGAGAGATAATGTCATAACTAAAATAAAGTCCAAGTTAAACAGGCACATAATGGGTCTTGGTTGCAACGCACACATAATTCACAATTGAGCACAAACAGCGTTTGATTACATGCCTATGGATATGGAAGTGATTGTGACAAAAATATTTGGATACTTTCACATTTACACGGTTCGTGTAGAACGCCTAAAAGACTTCTGTGAATTTGCTGGACAGGCGTTTAAGCAATTATTAGGTTATACGAATATAAGGTGGTTGTCATTACTTCCAGCCTTGGAAACAATATTGAAACAGTATCAATCACTGAGATCTTTCTTTTTGTCAGAAACACACTGTCCTACAATATTGAAACAATTCTTTGAAAACAGTGAATCAGAGCTTTGGCTCAGCTTTGCTCATTCTCACGCATCACTCTTCCATGAAACAATTAGGGCGATTGAAGGCGACGACAAGAGTGCAACAGAATCAGCACTAGCTGTGAACAATCTCATTATAAAATTAGAAACTCGACGCGATGAAAATTTCATCCCACACATGGTAAAGAGTTTGCTTACTGATTTAGTATAAAGTGGAAAGACATCCAAATGGAAAGGTATTTCCAAATAAGTAAAGAATTCTATAATACTGCTGTACATTACTTGCAGTCTTGGAACAAGCACAATGAGGACTTGTCACAACTGAGCTGCCTTCTCTTGGATAATGTGCCTGAAAGGAAACATTTTGATAATGCAGTAGAACAGATATCTTCAAAGTGTCATGAAGTTGTAAACGTCAATCGTGATGAGCTCTTTGATCAATTTACTTATTTGCGATTATATCTATTGCAAAAAGAATGTGAGTGGTTCAGTAACAAGCCCCGATGTAGAAAATGAAATGAAGTACTCAGGTACTTGAAAGAAAATAATATACAACATGCTAATGTGAAGAGAATTCTTGAACTTTTTATGTACTTACCTGGCAGCTATGCATCCGTAGAAAGACTATTTTCTCAAATGAACAACGTCTGGTCCGAAGAGAAATCACGGATTAATGTGAGCACGGTGCAAGCCATGTTAACAGTAAAAACTAACATTAATTTATCGTCTGAAAGCTTCAGTGAAAAAAATTGCTTCAAATCATGAGATCTTGAGAAAGATACACTCAAAAAACAAGTACCAGGCCGAGGCAACAACCTCTTCAGTAGAAATAAGGTACTGTAAACATTACTTTAATATTGCAATTGATATCTATATGTTGTTTACATTTTTTTAATTAAAAATTTTTTTTTGTTATTGAGAAACAAAACTAGCTATTGTAATTTCATTAAGTATGTGTATCGCATAAGTACCGTGAATATTAAGAAAAATAAAATCAAACAACAAATAAACACAGTTATATGAAATTTAAAGTTATCTTTTTTTGCATCTACAAAATTTCTTGTGCACGCACAAACACAGAGCCGCGATAGCTCAGTGGTTAGTGAACTGGACTACCACGGACAAGGGGTAGGGTTCGATCCCAACGGACGGCTACCGGGTTCACCAGCCTTAAATGGGTACCGGATTTTTTTTCCTGGGAAAGTAAAGCAGCACGGGCGTAATACCGATCACATTACCCCAAAAACCATGTGCTGAAGGTCTGTAAAATGTATGGTCACTAACACCATCACTTGGCGTGACGGGGTACTTTACTTTTTTTTTTTTTTTAACACAAACACACATCCACCCACACATATTATAAATATATATAAATAAATATATATATGTATACATACTCACTCACTCACACACTCACTCACACACACTTCACTCACTCACACACACACACACACACACACACACACACACACATATATATATATATATATATATATATATATATATATATATACATGTATATATCGTTCTTCCCCAATTTTGTGGGACAGTCTAAGAAATAAGCAAAAAATTCCATTCCTCCGAAATGTAAAAAATATGACAAATGTCCCCGAAAACAATGGGAAAAAATGGTCACCCTTGTTTACACCGATGAGGAAGATGCAGTCTATTACGCAGATGGATACGTAATACGACACGAAAGAAGTTCATGTGCACGCTCTACAGACAGAATAGTCAAAGAAGGCAGTGGTTCATACGTTATGACCACAAGTAGCATGACAATAGAAGAGATGGTAGTGACCAGGACATTCATCTGGTTGGAGCTACACAGACGCCTGCATACTGAGTGATTCGATGAGTGTAATAAGAAAAGTGAAGCCGGGCTTTGTACACAGGTTGTAGATCGAGTAATTACAGAAGTCAATGATATGCAGTCACCTTTGTCTGCGTCCCTGGACATGCGGGAGTACGAGGAAAATGTAAGGGTGAACAGTGGCCTCCAATTTTTGCTAAGGGTTATGAATGCACTGAACTCATGAACAAATGGATGGTGTATCATCATCAATACAGACAAATGCAGTACTACACTTTTCATTCTCTCCCCAAAACTAAAAGCAGGAGCCAACTACATAAACAATGAGTGAGCCTGTGAAAGAAGACATACAAGCTACATATCTTGGAGTTACATTTGATAACAAACTATCTTGGAAACAGCAGATAAATAAGGCAATCCAAAAGCAAGGACGAAGTTATCTATTCTAAGAAAGCTGTGTGAAACCACGTGGGGTGCCAGTGGGAAAATACTCGTAAATAACAGAGTGTATTATCACATCTAGAATATGGAGCATCTGCATGGTGCTCAGCATCAAACACCACACTGCAAGAACTGGATAAAGTACAAAACCAGGCACTCGGGGTTATCAAAGGAGAATGAAATCAACACTGATATTGGAAATGGAGAAACTGTGGAGGATACCAACACTGAGAGAACGGAGGGACACAAAGGTGCTGATACAGGCAGAAAAATTTTCATCCATGCCGAGACATCCAATGAAGGACTGATTCCATAATCTTCCATTGGAACGGCTTAAAAGAAGCAGTTTTATCCACCAAGCCAAGCGAATTTGTAGACAAACACCAGACATGCCAAGAGTTGTCAGCCCCCGACTGCCCATACCAGGACAAAAGAATCCCGATTGGCGATACAAAAACGGACAGAAGTGAAAGGAATACTTGACAAGAAGGAACGGAAGTATACAGCGTAGAACAATCACTTTCAGTTTCTTGGATGAAAAATACCCGCAAGATCTATGGATTCGTGTATACTCAGATTGATCAGCACAGAATGCAGTAAAGAATTGGGGAACAGAAGCATACATAGAGTATCCAAATAACACTAGGGTTATAAATAAATATTATTCCTGTGTGTTACCGGGGTCTCATTATGAGTAAAGATTAGTGACACTGTGACCTTCCATGCCTGTCGTAAGAGGCGACTAAGGAAATTGATCGATGGTTTGGCAAGCTGTCATTGTAAAAACTATTGTTATGGAAACAGAGCCATATATTTTAGAAGCAGTGATATCTGCAATATATGCCGCTTTGGCACGCAAGGTTTCTGTTTTTGAGATTGTGGTTCTGCCCTATGTGCCGTCTTCGGCTCGAAAGGACAATAGATAGATAGAGATAAATAAAATAGCAACAGGAAAATATTGTCAGTATTACGATGCAGAAATCCAAGCAATATAGTCGGCAATAGAAAAATTGCTGAACAGTAATCTTAGCCAACAACCTGTGGTGTTTTGACAGATGCAAGATCAGAACTCTAGGCACTACAATTAAGAAAATTGCCACATATGCAGACCTTATTGACTGAACTCTGCAAGCACCACAGGGTCGCCTTGCAGTGGATCCCCCTCGCTGCAAAACACAAAGAAATAAGAGAACAGATCAGCTGGCAAAGGAAGGCGCAACACGTACACAACCAAATTCACCAGTTAGAAGAAACATATAATCAAATCAATCAGAGTACCTCAAGCCCCAAATCAGGATATCTTTCATAATATGAGTAGATGTGAACACGTTATCATTATACACCTCAGAACAGGACACAATCGATTCCACAGTCACATGTATACAAAATTTAAGATCGGCACCTCAACTATATACATGTAAAGGACAGACTAGTCGTTCAGCTAAGTCATTTTTTAAAATACTTGTATAGAAATATTATTTACTTGTTTTTCTCTTTACGGTTCACTCTTTAGTTTCGAGCTCCTCCTCATTTTCTAATCTTATGATTTTATATATCTCTACACCCATCCAACCTCCCCTCATGTAGCACATCTCTCTCTCTCTCTCTCTCTCTCTCTCTCTCTCTCTCTTTTCTTATTTTACCATCTGACTTCTCCTCTCTCTGCCCACCTCTCTCTATACGTGATCATCCGACATGTAGTTATAGATATTTGTACTTCACCGTTTGTTGTCGTTGTCCCTGTATTCTGAAGAAGGCTACATGCCGAAACGTAAGTATTGTGTTTTTGTTCCTTCCTTGTAAAGCTGTCACCATACCTATGAGTGTTTATCACACCCCCCTCATCAAGGCCAGCTCCTTGTCGTGGGGATGGGGCTTAACAGTCACCAGGGACTGAAAACTAAGACTGGCCAGGCCTTCCTACAACCGAGCAAGACCACAGTCTGCTCTAGCAAGTTCAAGTGCTGAAGTCGGAGGCAACCAGCCAAAAGGCGCACAACAATCAGGATGCCACGCACTCAACGCATATGGAAGTATGTCTATAACCGCAAATTAGGCGAACGAAAGATAGATCACACCCCACTACTGGCTCCTTGCTACCAGATTTACCGCAGCATTGCAATTATTTGCTTGTTCCCTATATACATGTACGTGTGGACAGGCGTCCCAGACTGACGAATACAAACTTCAAGAGTGAACATAATAAAGTGGACTGAGGAAAATCCATTGGCCCGTAGAAACACTACAGATAAAACTATATGTGTCACTGCAAGAATTTCAAAAGAGTAAAATGTATACAGGAAACGACATTGCAGATATATAAGCGAGAGAAGGATAGATAGAACCAACACTTGGAGTCGTTAGTTACTCGCTGGAAGCTGCGGGATATACTAAGGAGGAGATCTGAGCACCCATGTACATTTCCGGAGTGCAGTGATGACAACCACAACTCAATAACCAAATACTCCAGTTTTCCCTTCTCATGATGTGCTCGAAAAATTATTCACTTTCAATAGGTCATAATAAGCTCTACACAGAACCTCTTTATAACTTCAAATATCGTAAACTTGTTGCATACAATTTTAATTTCCTGAAATGCAAAATAAATAACTATATAAGTCTATGAGAAGAAAGCATGTAACATTTTAAATCATAACTTTTAGTAAAACAAATAATACGAAGATAAAAAAAAAAAAAAAAAAACATTAGTTGACCCCGACGTGATTTGAACACGCAACCTTCTGATCTGGAGTCAGACGCGCTACCGTTGCGCCACAGGGCCACCTTTCACAAACATATAAAATATGACTTAAATATACAATCATCAATAAATATTTTAAATTTAATATGCAAAATTATCCGATTTTTTTCAACAAGGTCATCATTTTTTTCCATAACAGAATACAAGCCACACCTGTCCATGTATTTATTGAGTGGTTTCCAACTTATTAAAATATTGATTTAGCCAACGCAATCTCGTCACGCACGCCTAACCTGCCGGGCCATGAACTATTTTTTGAACGATTTCTCAATCATCTACAATACAATAATAAAAAGAAATGTGATGTGATTATGATGATGAATTTAAGATATCAGAAGCTAAAGATAATGATATAAATTGATTGTGATAATTGATTACATCATATTTGTTTATAAGATGAAACAACAAACTGTTCAAAAGAAGATTTTTCCCCCCTCCGTAAAATGTATTGTATAGAGACATTACATTACAATTACTAGTATAAAATAAATGTATGTATTACTACTATTTTATAATTGACGAAGAGGAATCCTAGTCTACGAATACTCTAGAATACTTTAGTCATCGGGCGAACGCAAGCAAGCATAATTTACTATTTTGTGGATCCAACGACCTGTGAGCTGATGCCCTTCGGCCCATTTACTATTGGTATTTGTGAAATGTTGGATAATAGTAAACAAGTAAAGAGCCCCCAAGTGGCGTATAGGGAATATGGTGTTTGCGATCATATATTTTACAGACCTTCGGCACATGATTTTTGGGGTAATGTGGTCGGTATTACCGTGCCGCTTTACTTTCCCAGAAAAAAAAAATCCGGTACCCATTAAAGGCTGGGTGAACCCGGAAGCCGTCGGTTGGGATCGAACCCTACCCCTTGTCCTTTGTAGTCCAGTTCACTAACCACTGAGGTATCGCAGGCCTATAATAGTTGCTGCCATTTGATTTACAATTATAAATGTATAATGAAACATGTATGTCTGGTAGGTCTTGTATTTTTTGGGGCAGACACAGCAGCCTACTAAAGGTAATCTTGGAAGGGAAAATACAAGGTAAAAGAGGTAGACCAAGACTAACATGGATGAGTAACATCAAAAGATGGACACGTTAGCCTTTAACAACCTTCACTATCAAAACAAGAGACAGAGAGGAATGGTGCTATATGGTAGCCAACCTTCGATGCGGAGAGGGAGCCGCTATAGCTCAGTGTTTAGTGAACTGGACTACAAAGAACAAGGGCAGGGTTCGATCCCAATCGACGGCTTCCTGTTTACCAGCCTTTAATGGGTACCGGATTTTTTTTCTGGGAAAGTAAAGCGGCACGGGCGTAATACCGACCACATTACCCCAAAAATTATGTGCCGAGGGTCTGTGAAATTTATTATCACTAACACCATATTTCCTATACGCCACTTGGCGTGACGGGGATACTTTACTTTGATGATGATGATGATGATGTATGGTATTGGTATCGTTTGTATCCAGACAAGTGCATATAAATGTAATAAATATTTAATATTAAATAACCCAATTCTTTGATTTCATTTTAAAGCGGTGGTACAGGTCATCTGCCACGTAATAAACATCATTTACAGTTACAAAATTACGATACTACAAGTTACACCCTCTACGCTTTAGTCTACTGACCCCAGAGTTTAACAAAAGATGAAATAAATTATTCATAATTTATATATTTACATCCATACCAAAATTCAAAAGATTCAACCGATAAAAATAGAATACAGTAAATATATGACAGATTGATGTTACTAGTGTTACAAAACGCACCAAACAGTAACTGATACATTTACCTTTGTCATCATCATCATGTGCCATACCGGTTGCGATCACATCCTTCCACAATCTTCTATCTACAGTGCATCGTATCAGTTCTGTTGTTGACTGTTTTCCATGCCATGACACCAAGCAAGCTATCCAGTATTTTCTTTATTTGTAGTCCGCGCTCTCTCTTTCCTTTTATTTTACCAGTTGTAACCAAGTATTCCAACTTTCCACTTCTCATGATGTGCCAGAAAAATGTTGATTGTTTTTTTTCTGATGTTTTTTAGGAGCTTCCTTTTTGTGTTGGCCTCTTTGAGAACTTCCACAATAGTCTTTTTAACCGTGGAGGGAACTTTTAACATTCTTCTGAGAAATCCCATCTATGTGGCCTCTAATCGTCTTTTCATTTGTTTGTCTACTGTCCGTGATTTACCTTTATAAAAAAAAGTAAAGTACCCCCGTCACGCCAAGTGGCGTATAGGGAATATGGTGTTAGTGACCATAAATTATACAGACCTTCAGCACATGATTTTTGTGGTAATGTGGTCGGTATTACGTCCGTGCCGCTGTACTTTCCCAGAAAAAAATCCGGTACCCATTAAAGGCTGGGTGAACCTAGAGGCCGTCGGTTGGGATCCAACCCTACCTCTTGTCCTTTGTAGTCCAGTTCACTAACCACTGAGCTCTCGCGGCTCCCGATTTACCTTTATAGTATCCGTATATTATTAATTAATTAATATATTTTCTTTCCTTCTTCTTTTTATCACTTCGGGTGTCGAAGGAGATGCAAATTTGTGGTTCCAGCTCTTATGACAGACTCAGTCATTCCATTGACACCTGATGCTGTTGTGATTAATAATTTAGTAATAAATGAATATCAATAAATGAACTAATTTCGTATCCCTGGTAAAACGCACCTTCCTGACTGGGGAGTCATTGATTGCTAGCGGCTTAGCTTGGCCAGAAAGACAACTTTCCTAGATCACAAAAATTAACCATCCAATTGATTCTATATTAGCAATGTTATATTTTTGTTTCAATAAACCTCCCCGTCCCCGTCCCCAAACCCCCACCCCCCTCCCCGTTGTGCGTCCTAGGCCAGTGGTTCCCAAAGTGTGCCCCACGGCCCCTAGATTGTGCCCAGCGGCACTAGAGGCGAAGTAAAACTTTGGCAATGGCTCAGCGCCGAGAATATTATTTAAGTTATTACTCAGTGGTTAGAGATAACAAGATCACAAGATCTAAAAAGGGTTTATTGTTGTGTTTAGAAAAACGGGTTCCTACAGGATAGTGTTAATTCTGTGATCATTTATCATCTTGTTATCTCCTGCCAGAGAATTCCAGATTTATCAGACTTATATAGTTGTAAACAAGAAAAAGAGTTCTTAAATATTATGTAGAGTCAGTCTGAACATATGAATGTGAATCATGGGCAATAGTACAACAGACAAGAAGTTCATTGGAGTCTGTAGAAATGTGGTTTTACAGACGAATTTTGAGAATACCATGGACGGCTAAGAAGAGTTATGAAAAAGTTCTGAAAGAGGCCAAAACAAAAAGAGAGCTAATTTCCAATATTAGGAAGAGACAATCATTATTTTTTGGCCACGTAATGAGAAGAGAACAGCTGGAATATATTGTAACAACTTGCAAAATTGAGGGAAGAATAGATAGAGGGAAGCAAAGAGAAAAAATACCAGACAGCTTAAGAGAATGGCTTGGCAGAAGGTCAACATCAGAAATGATAAATAACTGTCGAGATCGAAAGTTGTGGAGAGACATAATTACCTGCGTGACAAACAACTTTTCAGTCATCACTTAAACGAAAACGTTGTATGTCACTCTCTAATGGCCATTTAAATGCTGTCGTGATAAGTCTTTTACTTGTCATATTTAAACGAACACGTATCTCCCTCTCAAACAGCTGCCGATATTCAAAGGCAGCGGAGGCCACGACTTTTCTAATATTTTATCAGAATACACAACACAATCACACTTCAGCTCAATGAATTAAATGTCAATATACAACCAGCCACCGCATTCCCTAGTATAGGCGTGATATAGTTCATATAACTCAGGCCGTTACTAACGATGCAGTTCATATAACTCAGGCCGTTACTAACGATATAGTTCATATAACTCAGGCCGTTACTAACGATATAGTTCATATAACTCAAGCCGTTACTAACGGTATAGTTCGTATAACTCAAGCCGTTACTAACGGTATAGTATAGTTCATATAACTCAAGCCGTTACTAACGGTATAGTTCGTATAACTCAAGCCGTTACTAACGGTATCGTTCGTATAACTCAAGCCGTTACTAGCGATATAGTTCATATAACTCAAGCCGTTACTAATAAAGAGACTTCTGTTTATGGAAGTCAAACCTTTAACAACTGTACAGCGGTATCTATGGACCATGCATATGAAAACTTGGTAGCCCATTTCAACAATTACCTCCCTGTTGCCATGGTAACAAAAGGGAGACAAATCAGACGACTTTCTATCTTTTTGATTGAAACATATAGAAGCAGTGCTGATAGGGAAGAGAATTTATGAAGCGCACCTCTAAGAGAAACTGCGTTGTGTCTTATAATAAAACAAATATGAACAAAACTGGAAGAAATATTAATTAACACTAAAATCATGTTTTTTCAAGAACAAATAATGCAAATAACTAAGATATTTTGATGTAATTGTAATTATGTTAATTTATGGCAATAATTGAAGGAACTATATTACATAGCGCAAACTGCATCCATATTTATGTCGCAAATTGTCAGGCCAAAGGTTAACCTAAAAGGTTGGTCCCGTGCCTGGCCTCCTCAAGTTTCACATTCACTATCCGCCGGTGCTCTGAGTCCAATCGTTATTTAAACGAGCACGTGAAGTCACTCTTTGGTCGCCATTTAACCGTTGGTGTGACATATCACTCTCTTAGTCTCCAATCATCACTTAAATGAGGTTGTGTTAAATTATTATCCGCTCGCTATGAAGGCTCGCATGTTATAAATCTTTCTCTAATCGCCATTAGGATAGGACGTGTGAGGATGTGACAAGTCACTCTCTAATAGCTTATATGACGTAGACAGAAATGTCACTCTCTAATCGCAAATTATTCAAGAGCGTGTCAGTTTTAGAACTAAAATCTTGAGACAGCGTGGTCCTCTATGAAATAACATTAATACAAGAAGTAGCCGAGGATTGAGGAACCGATAATGGACTCGCAGCGACTCAGTGACGCCATTTAAATACACTTTCGTGTTGAAGATGAATGTATGGAACCGTAAGATGAAAAGTACAGCACAACACAACACAGCACAACACAACACAATACAACAAAGCACAGCAGAACATAAAACAGCACAACATAACACAACACAACAAAGCACAACACAACACAAAACAGCACAACATAACACAACACACCACAAAATAACACAACACATCACAATACAATTCGCTGTGTGAACAAATAAAAAAGAATCAATTCCAGACATGCTCTACACATGCGCTCTCCGATCTTTCCCCGGTGATCGCTAACATTTGCAAATTTCGCCAAGACACAAGCGGCCTTTATCCGGCTGGTTCTATCGTTGCCCCCCAACATACACCACCGATGGTACTATGTGTCGTAAAGATAGTTTTTTTTTGTTTTGTTACCCGCCAAGGTACAATTTCCCTGACGGACATATTCATTTCAAACTGAAACAACAAAAATGCCCACCAACCCACATCATCATCAAGTACCGGGCCTGCTGACGTAGGTGATCATGTCTCTCCACAACTTTCGATCACGACAGTTATTTATCATTTCTGTTGTTGACCTTCTACCAAGCCATTCTCTTAAGCTGTCTGGTATTTTTTCTCTTTGCTTCCCTCTATCTCTTCGTCCCTCAATTTTTCCAGTTGTTACCATATATTCCAGCTGTTCTCTTCTCATTACATGGCCCAAAAATGATGATTGTTTCTTCCTAATATTGTAAATTAACTCTCTTTTTGCTTTGGCCTCTTTCAGAACATTTACATTACTCTTCTTAGCTGTCCATGGTATTCTCAACATTCTTCTGTAAAACCACATTTCTACAGACTCCAGAGATTTTCTTATCTGTTGTCCTATTGTCCATGATTGACATCCATATGATAAGATTGGCTCTATATAGCATTTATGAACTCTTTTTCTAGTTTCTATTGTCAAAAATAGATTGCATAGAATCTTCCTTATTCTATGGAAATATGCTTAATATATAGTTGGTAATATGTACTTTAATTTGTTTACTTCTATATAATCTGTCCTAGACAATCTACTGTATGTCGTCGGTAAGAAGACCTTTCAATGTATTATTCTCAACATTCTTCTGTCAAACCACATTTCTACAGCCTCCAGTGATTTTCTTGTCTGTTGTCATATTGTCCATGATTCACATCCATATGTTAAGAATGGGTCTTTATAACATTTAAGACCTCTTTTTCTAGTTTTTATTGTCAAAAATAGATTGCATAGAATCTTCCTTATTCTATGGAAATATGCTTAATAAATAGTTGGTAATATGTACTTTAATTTGTTTACTTCTATATAATCTGTCCTAGACAATCTACTGTATGTCGTCGGTAAGAAGACCTTTCAATGTATTATTCTCAACAGTCTTCTGTAAAACCACATTTCTACAGCCTCCAGTGATTTTCTTGTCTGTTGTCATATTGTCCATGATTCACATCCATATGTTAAGAATGGGTCTTTATAACATTTAAGACCTCTTTTTCTTGTTTCTATTGTCAAAAATTTATTGCATTGTATCTTCCTCATTTTTTGGAAAGCTGCTATTGCCTGAGCCATTCTGCACCTCACCTCTTTTGTACATCCTCCTCATTTATAATGATATTATTGTTTGAAATCATCTTTAGCAGGGAGCAAGTGGTGGGGTGTGCGTTTATCACCATACCTGCTAGGAGTGTACGTTACACCTCACCACTTGCTCATCTTTTGAGCAAGCTTATTTATTCATCTTATGACCTGCCCGTTAATCGTGTTCATTTTTTTTTCTTGATCATTGAGTAGCTCTTAATATTTTATTTAACCAAAATATTATGACAACTCTTACAAGAAATAACACACAAGAAAGCAATTGCATTAATTATTAATGCTAGAAGACAACTAACAGATATACAAGTTGGTAGATTTGAAGAATCACAGGCCAAATAGAAAAGACATTATTTTCCTGCGGTGCTATTTACAGTACGACCCGGCCAAGTGGTTGTAGAACACCGCTTCCGTCCGTCTACTGACTTCTGCTAGACCAGCTCTGAGTTTGTGGGACTTAAATTATGTTTGTACGGACATTCATTATGCTTACTTTGTTCCAAGAAATATAATAATAACGTGAGTAGAGATTATGTTGTTTTGTTTCTAGGCATTCACTAGTTTACAACTTTGATTGCTTTTTTAGCACGATTACGTCATAATTACTGAAAATTGCTCGACGCTCGAATTGGCAGCGGTGAGTAAGAGTTTGTGCGTTCATCTCACTCAACTGGACTGAGGTTTGATATGTAAAGCGATTAATTGCAAACAACTCCAGTTTACACTAGCAAATTAAAATTATAGACAAGAGCCAAGGGCATCGATACGACACTGACAGTGTGAGCGTCGCCGAATGTTGGACAGACTTGGACAGTTACGACGGCGTTACGATTACATGGAGTTAATCATAATGAGTTAGATGACGTGTATGTTGTATTGATTTGATGAATAATAAATATTATTATTGCCATTAGAATTAGAATCATGATCACCCACACTGTCAGTTCAGTCAGTGTCATTTATTAGCATTGTATATTAATATATTCTAGGATGTAGAATTTCACTCTAAAACACGATGTGAGTTAAGAAATATATATTTATTATTAGTTTTTTATTGGTAATTTGACGGAAGGCAACATAAAACCACCGTGGTAACTTCTTTGTACAATCATGAATCGCCACAACAATAATTACTACAATAGAAATAATGACAACATCGTTAACGGTGATTCCAATGGAAAACCCTCGTTTGGTAGGGGACATCATGTGCTACAGATGATACCCGATCGTCATCAAGCTACTGTAAGCAAAATAAAGATAAAAAAAACTCTAAAGATAGGTACTTGGAGTGTGAGAACACTCATGCTGAAGGGTAAACTAGAAAACATCATACAAGAAATTAAAAGAATGGGTTTACAATTACTATGACTTTACGAAATGAGATACACCGGATCAGGGGAGATGTACTCTGATAAACATAAAATAATCTATTCTGGAGGTACTGAACACCAAAAAGAAGTAGTAGGTATCATCTTTGATGCAGAAAGAGCAAGAACAGTGAAAGGCTTTTACACAATATCTGACAGAGTCCTTTTAGTGAAATTGAATGGAAAGCCAAAAGACATAAATCTTATACAAGTTTATGCACCAACAGCAGACAGTCTAGAGGAAACAATTGATAAATTTTACGAGTTAAATGAGGCACTTCATAAATGCAAACCACATGAAAACACCTTAGTTCTAGGGGATTTTAACACAAAAGTAGGAAAGGAAAGAGCTGAGGAAGTAGTTGGTCATTATAGCTTAGGCGAGAGGAATGAAAGAGGTGAGAAACTTATTGACTGGGCAAGAACACACAACATGATGATAGAAAAAATATGGTTTAAGCAACATCCAAGATGCCTGTGGACATGGAAAAGCCTAGGGGACAACGAACGTAATCAAATTGATTATATAATGATAAGCGCTAGATTTAGAAACAGTCTGGTGTGTGTGAAAACTAGACCAGGGGCAGATTGCAATAGTGATCATGTACTAGTTGTGGGAAAGCTTAGAGTAAAATTAAAAACAACAAAACAAGCCTCAGTTAACATCAAGTTAAATTTAGATTTACTAAAATGAGACAAGAAGCTGCAAGACAAATATAAAATCACAATTCATCACAATGCAATAGAGAAGATACAAAGCATTGATGAACATTGGGAAGTGTTAAAAGAATCAATGCAACAAACAACAAAAGAGTTCATACTACAAGTGAGGACAAATTCAAGAAAGAAATGGATGACAGATGACATTTTGCAGCTAATGGATACAAGAAGAAGAAATAAAGAAGATAAAGATGAGTATAAGAGATTAAATAAAGAAATTGTAGTAAAATACAATGAAGCAAAAGAAGCATGGCTAAAAGAGAGATGCATAGAGATTGAAATGCAACAAAAAGGAGATGCTAAAGCTATATACAAACTAATTGAGGAATTAACAGGAAGAAAAACGCAATAAAAAAATTCTAAGATCAAAGGAAAGAGAACTGTTGATTGATCAAGAAAACATAAAGGAACGATGGGCAGAATATATTAAAGATCTTTATAATGATGAACGAACGGAAGTAAATATTAAGGATAATGGAGAAGGACCAGAAATACTCAGAGAAGAAGTGGAAGACGCCTTGCGCAATATGAAAGTAGACAAAGCTCCTGGACCAGATAATATAACTAAAGAAGAGATTGAAGCCATGGGTGATTTTGGAATAGAAATAATAAAACAAATATTGTATGATATCTACAACAGCGGATATATACCAGATGACATGCTCAAATCAATATTCATAGCCCTACCAAAGATATCAGGTGCGATTGAATGCGATGATCATTGCACAATAAGTCTTATGAGTAATATGACTAAGATATTACTAAGAATCATCATGCAAAGAGTGCGAACAAAATCAGTCCAGAAATTAGCGATGAACAATGTGGTTTTGTTAGAGATAAAGGAACAAGCAATGACATTTATATCATAAGATCTTTATTAGAAAGAGCCATAGAGGTGAAAAGAGATCTATACCTATGTTTCATAGATTACACTAAGGCATTTGACAAAGTAAAGCACAAAGAAATAATCAAAATTTTAGAAAGCATAAACGTAGACAGCAAAGATCTAAGAATAATAAAGAACATGTACTGGCAACAACATGACACTACACCAAAGCTTTTGATAGAATACACCATAACCAAATTATAGACTTCTTCTTCTTTGATAAGATATAACAAAGAGAGCTCTACACCCATTGATATAAAGACAGAAGTGAGACAAGAATGCATCCTATCACCAAGCTTCTTCAATCTATACACTGAGCAAATCTTTAAAAACATCACAGAGATGCCAGGCCTAAACATTAATGGAAAGGTAATCAATAACCTAAGATATGCTGATGATACCGTTCTACTAGCAGAAAATCCTAAAGACCTACAACAATTGCTTAATGTGATAAACATAACAAGCAAAAAATATGGACTAGATATGAATATCAAAAAGACTAAAACTATGATCATAAACAAAGAAAATTCTCAAGACCTACAATTAAATATCACAGTTGAGGGAATACATCTGGAGACAGTCCAGTGCTACAACTACTTGGGACATACTATAACCAATGATGGAAAATGTAAAATTGAAATAAACAAAAGAATAGGTATGGCAAAAAGTAATTTTAATGCCATGAAAAATATACTAACAACAAAACAAATATCAGCAGGGCTGAAACTAAGAATGGCAAAATGTAACATCTTCTCAGTATTCCTGTATGGTGCAGAAACATGGACATTAGACAAGAAAACAGAACAGAAAATTGAAGCCTTTGAAATGTGGATTTATAGAAGAATAGGTAGAATTGGATGTAAAGAAAAGAAAACAAAACGATGAAGTTTTAAAACAACTGAAAATAAAAAGAGAACTACTAAATACAATTAAAACAAGACAAATGACATTTTTTGGGCATGTTAAAAGACACAACAGCCTACTAAAAGTAATATTGGAAGGGAAAATACAATGTAAAAGAGGCAGAGGCAGACCAAGATTAACATGGACGAGTAACATCAAAAGATGGAAAAGTCAATCTATGACAGTCCGCACCATCAAAGCCAGAGTAGAATGGCGATCCATGGTAGCCAACCTTTGTTGTGGAGAAGGCACTCGATGATGATGACTGGCAACAAACAGCGGCCATAAGAACTGGAAACCAATTGGGAATGTTTCAACAAATAAAACAGGTGTTAGACAAGGTTGTGTGCTGTCACCAGATTTGTTTAATATTTATAGAAATTATTTTATCATCTCTGAATGACTTCTCCATCTGTGAAAATGGCTGGGAACATCTGGCTAGTGATCACACATCATGGAGAGAATGTATAATGAACGGTATATCATCATTTTGGGAGCTGCGATAGCTCAGTGGTTAGTGAACTGGACTACAAAGGACAAGGGGTAGGGCTCGATCCCTACCGACGGCTTCTGGTTCACCCAGCCTTAAATGGGTACCTGATTTGTATCAGGGAAAGTAAAGCGACACGGGCGTAATACTGACCACATTACCCCAAAAATCGTGTGCTGAAGATCTAAAAATTATGGTTACTAACACCATATTCCATATACGCCACTTGGCGTGATGGGGGCTCTTTACTTTTTTTTTTTATAACATCACTAAAGACTGTGCTAAGGCAAAACTTAGAAGAGAAAAGACTCCAAAAAAAAGGATGGAAAACTCTGTGGATCAGTGGGCCTGACTTGTTCATTCTGTGACCATATGTGTTTGTTTGTCAAACATTGGTAGAATTAGCCACAACAGAAGCTGTTCGACAAAAACAAAACCTAAAAAAAAAATACACAATAGCCTCCACTAGACTGGCTGACAAGACGAAAAGGGCCATATTAGTTAATAGTATACTACTATTACAGGTATACTTCTATTTGTAGTAACCTCTGTCAGTCATAGTTGACCATGGATTTTGCAGCATCCCTAGGAAATGTTATTTTTATCTTTTCTGTCGTTGTGTATTCTCTTTCTCTATGAATCTGTCTGCTTCTTGCAGAGCTGGAGCCTCAGAGTGTTTTTCCAAAGATTGTGGTTGGCAGCCATTCATATCCAGGCTGCAGTGCCCATGTTCAGAGTCGTCATATCATGTCTAAGCATGACTATAAATTGAAGTTTTGGGCGCTCCCTAGTTCTTTTGCCATCTGCAAGCTGTTCTTAGAGTATATCTTTTGGTGGATGGCTATCTTTCATGTTTGAGCACCCTGTAGAAGTTCAGGTGGCCTGTGCGAGTCATGACCTACACGTTTGTCACTTTGTCCTTCCAGGTGATACCAAGAATATGACTCATACATCGCATATGGAATGTATTTAGTCATCTCTCCTGTTTTGCACAAGTTGTCCATGATTCGCAGCCATACAGAAGGATACTAATGATGCAGGCGTTTATATCACAGCCATTGTTTTAGTTGTCAGTTTACCGTTTTGGTTAACACGCCTAGAACATAACCATGTATTATTATTAATTTATAATAATTTAATAAGAATACAATTCATTATTTGTTGATGGTTATCACTTAAAACTGTTGAAGAGCTATTTAATCATACCATGTCTTATGCCATCAAAGTGTTTTATTTGTTTCCTGTTTCATGTCAGTACAATTTAAAAGCACTTATAGTCGCTTGTGTTGTTCATATGTCTTCTCTTTTGAAGTGTCTTATCTACACCACTTTACATGCTGAGAGTTTTAATTCTCGTTAATGTACACTTTAACATGCTACTTCCTGTTCATGTATTGATGCTTCCTTTCAGTACTATAGCTCAGTTGTTCCTAACTTTTATTTCACAGATTAAAATTAAATCCACTTAACTTTTTCCCTTCCTGATTATTATTGTTTGATTTGAATTATCTGACTTAGATGTATGAACTACCTGATGTCATCAATGTAAACATTCTACAATTTTTTTTTAAAAAACATATATCATATACCAAATTAAAGAAGGAATATTGCACAACATGGAAATAAAATTTGTATGACACAAAATCATTGGAATAAGCATTTAAAAAGTAAGGAGTGTGAAAAATGAAAGCTGAACAATTGAAAATGTTACACACCAAATTATGAATCTATCAATTTTGTAAGAAATCTGTCCATTTTTTTGTGAACTATATCCAATTATGTATTTCTTTACAGATAAATATCACGCTCAGAATATTTAATATAAGGGCAACATTTTATGTGTAAGTAAAGAGCCCTGTCACGCCAAGTGGCATATAGGAATATGGTGTTAGTGACCATCAATTTTACAGACCTTCAGCACATGATTTTTGGGTAATGTGGTCGATATTACGCCCGTGCCACTTTACTTTCCCAGAAAAAAATCCAATACCCATTTAAGGCTGGGTGAACCCGGAAGCCGTCGGTTGGGATCAAACCCTACCCCTTGTTCGTTGTTGTCCATTTCACTAACAACTGAGCTATTGTGGCTCACATTTTATGTGTACATAGTATAAATTATAAAAATTTAGAAAGTTTTGTATCCTGTGACCTATTCTTATAATCAGATTGCACTCTAACGATGAAATATTGATACATGTACATATATATAATAGACATATTAATATATGCTTACACAACTTTTGTTATTTCTCCATACTTGCTGCTCGTTAAATAATTTTCTAGAACTAACTACATCAGATATCCTATACCCAGAAGTCATGGTGTAAATAATCATCATTATCATCATCATGTGCCATACAAGTTGACATAGGCGATCATGAAGTCCTTCCACAATCTTCTATCTACCCTGTATCATATCAATTCTGTTGTTGACTGTTACATGCCATAACACCAAGCTATCCAGTATATTCTCTCTATGTCGTCCACTATCTCTCTTTCCTTTTATTTTGCCAGTTGTAACCAAGTATTCCAACTTTCCTCTTCTTATGATGTGCCTGAAAAATGTTGATTGTTTCTTTCTGATGTTTTTTAGGAGTTCCCTTTTTGTGTTGGCCTCTGAGAATTTCCTCATTGGTCTTTTAAACTGACCAGGGAACTTTCAAAAGATGGTTAGAGGCCACAAAGATGGAATTTCTTCGAAGAATGTTGAAAGTTTCCTGGACAGCTATAAAAACTAATGAGGAAATTGCAAGCCATGCAACATGTTGTTTCCTTCTCTTGACATGGTCCAAAAAAATTATATCTTCTCTTGATACTGGAAATAAACTTTATTTTTACTTTTGTCTCCATTAGACATACTTGTTACTGTTTTTCTTTTAAAACTGTTCTTTGTATTCTCAAAAGTCTTGATTAGTTAATAAAAAAAATATTTGTATGCACACATACATACTTGTAACTTCCTCTCTCCACATACACACACATACAATGAAGGCATAGTTGAACAATATAAAGTTGATTAAAATATAACTTTTTTCTAATAGTGTAAGAGTATCTCCTATTTTACACAGACTTTTTTTAGACTAAAAAAATCTCAAATGACATTGTTTTGAGTAATATGATATTAATTACCAATTCTAATTAATAAATATAGGTGGGACAAAATTGGAAGAAAATATGTCCAAATGATTATTGCTACATGATAGTCATGTGTGGTTAGCAACAATAGTGGTTAAGTGCAAAGGGAGATAATGTGAAAGACAAAGGAAGTATGCAAATCAATGTTTGACTCACATTGGTCATGTACGCAACAAGGGTGAGTAGACATAAGATTCATCCTTATTATGGTCTTGTGAGGACATAAGTTAAAAACAGGACAGTCATAAGATGAAAGAGCTTTAATTGAGTAATCTAGATGGTAAATATTTATTAGAGAATTAGAATAAAATAGGGAAGTTAGAGGAGAATGGAATGATGGAGCAGTTTATGAAATGAATTTTCTTAATTTCTTTGACCATAGACGAACACAGTAATTTCTCTTATTGCATCTCTATTGAATTGACCCTGAGATTAGGGTTTTCTTGAAAAAAAAAATCTGATTGCTGCTAATAGGGCTCAAAATGGATACTGTTGAATTTGAGATAAGCACATAATCAAGCTGGGAGCCGCAAACGCTCAGTGGTTAGTGAACTGGACTACAAAGGACAAGGGGTAGGGTTCGATCACAACCGACGGCTTCTGGGTTCACCAGCCTTAAATGGGTACCAAATTTTTTTCTGGGAAAGTAAAGCAGCACGGGCGTAATACCGACCACATTACCCCAAAAATCATGTGCTGAAGGTCTGTAAAATATAGTCACTAACACCATATTTCCCTATACGCCACTTGGCGTGACGGGGGTACTTTACTCTTTTTTTTTTTTTACATAATCAAGCTGCTACATTATCATCATCCTTTCAGTGCTGTCAAATGTTACACAGAGCTTACAGTGGAACTCATCATCATAAGTTACTGTTCTCAATGAACTTCTTAATATTAATTAAGGAGTCAGTGCCTGATGTTCATTTTTTTCTTATTGGTTTTTTCTAGTGATATCTCAGTGTCAGCCTTTTTTTTCTGATTGTTTTCAATTTTAGGGTTTACTTTGTGATTGTCTTATTATATTTCATAACATGACCACCATTTGCCAATCTTCTTTTCTTGATTATAGTCAAAGGTTGTTGGTTAAATGGCCATTTCACTTATATTATGCACCAGTCTTGAAGTCATTCCATTGTATACACAAGTTTCCTGATAAATTTTTTATTTAATCCATCTAGTTTAATTTCTATTTCTTTCATTATATTCCATTTCTGATGTACATAAGTCAGGATAGATGATACATTTGAGCTGAATGTTCCAAGCTTTGTTTCTATGCTTAGAACCTTTCCCCAATATTTTCTCATGGGTACTAATTTCTCTTTTTGTATTTCCTTCTTGACCTGTGTAACTTCTGAGAATGTGTGGTGATCTGCTTTGTCTGCTGACTTTAACTGCTGCAGAAGCCAATATGATTACATAACAGTTACTAATAATAAATTATTACATTTTTTGGATAGTTGATTTGAAGCTTTCATGCTTTTGTGACACTTAGAATCTACCTTTTTAACTTTTTAAAAAATGTTTGTGTGCTGTTAAAAAAAATAAATAATAAAGATAATGAAAAGCAGCTTCTACTGAACAAAAACATTTCAAACTTGAATAAGGAAAGAAAATAAAATGTAAACAGAAAGCAGATCTATTTTGTTATTACAATTGATTTTTATGTTCTGTGTTTAAAAATACTCTTAGTAGTTCAAAATTGAATAGGAATTAATGTATATAATTAAATAATTGTCCGGGCCATATTTCTAAAAATAAATATTAATTCCTACCATCTTTCATTATTAAATGTTTATAATTTTCACCTTCTGTGGTAGGAAGGAACAAGTATGGTAGACAGTAGGTCCACACACCAACATTACAATACAATGTATTAGGCCAGAAAGTCCACCTGATGTTTGATTATCTTTTCTACTTGCCAATTTACATGCTTTGACTTTCAGTTTCATTTGCACCATTGTTTTCTTTTCAAATTTTAATGAAATCATTTATCTTGAATGTAGAATCTCATGGTCCATTTTATATAATAGTTGTTGTACAGTAATGTTAGGACATTAATAACCTATAAGAAATTAAAATATTGTGATGGAATGACAATTTAATTCATTTTTTTTTAACTCTAGAACCTGGACACTAAATTAGGTTACTGAAAAGCAAATGTTATCTCTTGAGATGAATTTCTCTCCATATCCACAATCAATTAAAGACACCCCCCCTATAAAAAGGAGAAGGGAGCAATCTAGAATGCACTAAAAACTCAGTATATACTACAATCACTGAGGTGAGCAACACAGCAAGATAGTGACTGGCAGTAGAAAGAGAAAAGTCCACTTCTGTACAAACCTTTTGAAGATGATGGATTATTGAATATTGGGAAGTAGAGAGCAGTGATTGAAAATAATTGTCCCTGAAAGAAATAATAGTTCAAATTGCACACTTTAATTTGCTATTACATTAATGGGAAAGCAAAAGGACGTTTTTGAAGTGTTGAAAAAAAATAAGTTCAGTTCTATGAAACAAGAAAGGTGGGTTAACACTTCAGAAATATCAGCAATAGACCACCACCTGCAGAAAAAATAAATACACCAAAGCCAGAGGATATACTTGATATCAGCACAAAACCCCCATGCAAGGTAGAAATTAAAGACGCCCTTTCAGCCCTAAAAAAGGAATAAGACTCCAGGACCAGATAGCGTAACAGCAGAGGTACTTCACTGAATAGCAGTGGTGGACAGATTTTATGTAATTTTTAATTAAATAACATTGTATTTAAATTTAGCGGCCGTTTGTCACCAATTAACTACACAATGGCACTATCAAGCAAAAGGAGGAAAGTATATGTAGAATTTCATACTTTTCAGGAAAGGTGGGCTTTGGATTATTTCTTTATTCTGTATCGCGATAAACCCATGTGTTTAATATGTAATGAAAAAAATGTCTGTTCTTAAAGAATACAATCTGAGATGTCATTTCCAACTCAAACATGAAAATTACAGTTCACTGGAAGGAGCAAGTTGGGCTGGACAAAATAGTACAATTAAAGAAGTCCTGGAAAGGTCAACATAATATGCTTTACAATATAAATAATTGCTCAGAGAATGCTGTTTATATGAGCTATATTATTAGTGAAAAAATTGTGAAGAGTTTGAAACAATTTTCTGATGGAGAATTTGTGAAAGAGTGTTTTGAAGCAAATTTATCATGCCACACTGTTGGAAGACGCAAAGATGACACAGGGAAGATGTTATGAATCAGAATTTGTAGTTTTCTCCTTCGCCATGGATGAGTCAAGTGATATGACAGACGCTGCGCAATTAATCTTTATCCAGGGCATTGGCAAATTCTTCAACATTATATGGGACATATTAGTGTTACAACCACTCAAAGGCACCACAACAGGCAAGAGCATTTTCAAAGCGCTGGAACTCACTCTTAAACATTTTGGAGTGAATTAGGACAGGCTTTATGAAGTAATTATTAGCAAACGGAGCATGCTTGTCAAAAGTCAGGCCCAGTTGATAAATAAGAAAATAAAATCCAACTTATTAGGTATCGGATAAGGTCATCTTGATATTTCATTCTTACATTTAATTAATCACCAAGAAAATATTTGTGAAAAAGCATTTAAAGTTCTGACATCACGCCAGTCGTGTTATTTTTGTTGAACTGTATAAAAGCAAAGAATTTAATTTCAAGAATTCCTTCATGACATCAATTCAGAGTATGGCAATCTGCTTTACTATTGTGAAGTACGCTGGTTAAGTTGATAGGAAACTCTGAAAAGATTTTATGACTTACATGATGAAGACGAACTTTTCATGGACATGATGCATTGTCCAGTCAAAGCATTTTTATAGAGTCCTCAATGAATATGGCCAGCTAGTGGTTTTTGGTTGACATGACTCAATATTTACATTTTAATGACCTAAATCACAAGTTACAAACACAAGGACAACTGGTGCATGAATTTTATGGCCATATCAAAGGTTTTAAAAAAAAAAACTGGAAGAGTAGGAACCTACAAGAAGGAAATACTAATTTTTTTTGGTAAGGCTTGGAGAGCAAAAGAAATATCTTTATTAATTTCATCAGTTATGCTTATGCCATTAATGATATTTATTGCAAATTCATGGAGCATTTCATATATTTTACTGCACAACATTCAAGGTTAGAATGTTTCTCAACACCAATTGATATCAGTGTAAATGCTGCTCTGGCAGAGATACAAATGGAGTCTTTAATTTCTACCTTGCATGGGGTTTTGACTTGCAAGAAAAAAAACATTCTGGAATCAAAGTGGAGGGACTTGAAGTTACTGGACTATACATTGTTTTTCTCATGTGAACAATATCTAATGATCACATAAAATGCAGAAAATTTTACTTCAGTGTTTGGTAGCACTTACGTTTGTGAACAATGTTTGTTAAAACTTAAATGTGAATGAGTCATTGAAATTCTTGACATTGGATTCTTTGAATAGGTCATGAGGCAAATGCAGTATATATATAATGTTCACTTATTTGATGAATAATATCTTTTAATCTTGTTGTACTCTTGACTTTATAATACTCAAGACTTAACATTGTGTTTTTCTTTTTTCTCGTCTATCTGACTCACAGTGTTCTCTCTCACTTAACCATTTAGCTACAGCCAACGAATATGTTATCGTTGCATCTATCACAGCCTCTGCCTCTGGATCCGTTGAGACTATCTTGATGTGTTTAATACTTGAGATTTCTTCATTTTAAAGACTTCTTTAACCTGCTAAAGTGACCACTCCCAATATTCAAGTGATTGGGTTCTCTAATTTACTGGGATTTACAATTAAGCCTCTCTTAGCTCATGTCTCTTTCAAGAATTCTTCAGCCTTCCACCAATATATCAGGTGCAGGCTCTGACTTGACTTAGTAATTAACTATAAAGTCAACACATAATACTTGATAAGCTTCACAGATGGAATTCTTGACAGTTCTGTAAATTTGGTAGGAACACGGTTACCCGCTAGTTTCTCTGGTTTATTTCATCCAACGTATTTACAGTAATATATGAAAGAGAACTCACTCATACCAACCTTTCATCCGAATATTCAATCAGTGTCTAGTTTCTATATCGATTCTACACAATCCATCTCTACATCTTTGGGTTTTAGCTCATTCTAATACGATCCTTTGGGATTAAAAATTAGTCCTACCTAATTCAATTCTGGCGTAGTTATATGTCTTCCAAACTCTGCTAGTTTCGTTGCCTATTCTGACAGCTCTGTCTAAACTGACTTTTGTCTACTACATCTTGCTAGATCGTCTCTTGGTCTTGAATTGACCACCTTCACTACATCTTGTTTGTTGGAGCTGTTGATCTTGAATTGATTACCTTCACTACATCTTGTTTGTTGGAGCTGTTGATCTTGAATTGATTACCTTCACTACATCACGCTTTAAGGAGCTGTTGGTCTTATATTGATTAGCTTCACTACATCTTGCTTGTTGGAGCTGTTGATCTTGAATTGATTACCTTCACTACATCACGCTTGAGGGAGCTGTTGATCTTGAATTGATTACCTTCACTACATCTTGTTTGTTGGAACTGTTGATCTTGAATTGATTACCTTCATTACATTCATTATTAAAAATAAATAAGAAGTAATGGATGAAAAGTAGAAACAAAAGAACAAGATAATATCAAATTTTCTTTTTGTTCCATGTAAGGAAGGAACTTATTAATTTTCCTAATGTGATGTTTTCAATCATTATTTTAAAAACTTAGCATTGTGCAGGAAAGGGAAAGTTAAAATGCACAATGAAACATTAATAATTTATGAAATACATAGATACATGGCAAGTAGTTGAAACAGCAAACTTATTTGTTTTTCGGTGCAGTATTACATATTCTTTTATGTCTTAAATATTTCATTTGTATAATTTTAAATAATTGTTTTATTCAGAATTTCTCTTGTGTACACTGACTTTTCACAGAGCTGTTTTTACATGTTTTTATTTAAACTAATTGTGTCCTAATTGTCTGTGTATTCATACTTTAAGGACCTCCGTTATGTCTATCTTGCATCTGCTTGTTTGTTAACAATGTTTCATATACTTTACTAGAAAATACTAAACAGCTAGGCAAGTTTGAGTTATATAATGAAATTTAGAATTTGTTGTGAACCGCATTAGCATAAAGAAGTTCTAGACACAGGAGATAAGGGGTGAAGCATGTAATGGAGGATTTTATTATTATCTTTGTTGTGATATTGATGCCCAGATGATAACTGATATTTCCTGTACTTTTGATTTTTCTTGGTAGCAACAACCTAAGTTACAATCATGGTAGATGTGTCATGTATATAATTTATAGAAAATGCTTCTTTAGTTTCCATAGAACATGTGTATATGTGGCACCTTCCTACAAATTCTGTTTTATTCTAGCTTATCTTTGTTTGGTGGACCATGTAAGATAAAGATGTAAATATTTGTGTAATTAATTAATGACTGCTTTCTGCATTACATTTGTTCACTTTTGATGCAGCTCTATGCACTACTTGGTAGCTTGTTGCATGTCAGTATTAATACTTTTTTTTGGGTGTTCCTCTTGGTCAAGACTGATAGGTACAGACTGAGCATCTACGGTTGCTGTTAAGGTGTGTTCTTGTGTTCAAGCTAATCAGTTTTATTTTCAGGCTGTCAAAGTTTAACTATTGACTAATTTGTGTAGGCCTCCTACATTCTGCTGCAATTTATTTTATATTGTTGTATTGTGACAATAGTCAGTAGCTCTTGCCTTTCTTTCTGTAGCTCAGGAGAAAGCTTACGTAGCTCAGGAGAAAGGTGACTACCACCTACATTGCGTTTAGACCTTTTTGAGGTCTGTGGTTATCAAGCCCCATGGGATGAGCAGCATAACCTTGCAAATATTGCACTGCTATTTATGCATGTAATCGATCTGATAACAACATGTTTATGTTTTCAATTATCGGGTCAGAACTCTCTGACTTCTTTGGCCTGAATGTGTAGCAAAAGGGCTTATTGAAAAAGGGGTGGGGTGGTGGTGGAAGGGCACACAATATCTTCTACCACAAGGTGGAAACAAATCATAGAAGTGTATTGGTTTGATAATTGCTTCTTGTCCACACGCCTGTTAAATGGTTCATGTTACAATAGTTTCAAATAGCCACAACACATATACCCCCCCCCCCCCTCCTTTAAAAAAAAACAGTTCACATACAATACACACACACACACACACATTTTTGGTAGCTCAAACAGTGGATTAAAAGTGTAATAGATGATGTTTATTTTCCCTTCAAACACATATTGCACACCTACCTAGCTTCCTCTCAAAAACACCAATATACACAATTTCTTTTTTCCCCTACTTTTTATCAGCTTTTATGTGCCAATGCAATATTATATATCTATTGATATGTCTGTATCATATTGTAGCATGTGTTACATTATATTACTGCAATATGTTTTTATTTTAAGTATAATTACTCATATTTTGAATGTGTTAAAAAGTTACACAAAGAGACATTTATGAGAATGTTCACAAAGATCTCTTTTTTCCCCTTACTGGTACACCACAAACAGTGCTGTTAAACCCAGGTACATTATGTTTCTATTTACATTCCTTGTGCTGAAGTTGGAGTTTCTGTGTTCCTGCAAACACACACAGTCTTATCTTGCTCGCTCTTCACTCTCCCTTTTTCTTGGCTATCTAACCCTGTTTATAGCGATATGCCCAACTGGTTAAAACAAGAAATTAGAACTTGTTTCAATATTTTGTTCATCAGTTATTCATAACCCATCGCCATATCACAAATCTGTGGCTGATATCGCAGAGTTGAGTTCACATACTCTGTGTTATAATTCTCTAAAAAAAGAAACAGTTATCGTTGTTTTCCATCAACCACAGAAGAGTTTCTCTCTGATTAGTTATGGCATTTCTAGAATAACATACACACTAAGACTTTGTGGATTGTTAAATCAAGCTTTGCAGTCAAAGGGATGTCTGTAGTTGATTTAAAAAAAATATATATATATTAAAACTAATATATGTTGTTAAAGAAATATTGTGAGAATGTCAAACCACTTCAACCATAAGACATGTGGGCTAAAAATACCTGTATAAAACATGAAAAACAAAGTCTGTGCTGGAGACAAGATTATTATGAACAAAATAATAATAGATATTGGCATGCAAACTTTTACCATTTCTCAAACACACAAGCATGAAAATGACAACATAACGACAAGTGATAAATTATACATTATCTGGTAACTGGTAAAGGGAATGGGTTGGGAGGGGGGGGGGCGAGGAAGTATTAATTTATTATATCAACCTATATTAGGCTAGAGCACTTGGTGGTGAGATGAGCCAGTTGTATTTCATTACTTTCCTTATATAGAGAACCAGTACTCATTCCTTCCTCAGCTGGATCACATGGAGTATTGCAGGCTGGGATGAACTCATATACCCTATACTGCTCATGACCCTTACCTAAGGTTTAAAAAAGAAAGATCACAACTTGCAGAATTATATGTTTGAGAAAAGACATTAATGTCGCAAGAAGAGATGGAAATAAAGTGGTTTTTGTCATCTTATGAGAATGAAGCCTAACAGCCACCTCTTTGTATCTACAGCGGCCACTGATCTGGCTTCAGAGCTCAGGGAAGACCGAGAATCAGGTGGATAAACAAAATAATAAATCATGCAGTGTCACGAGATAGCATCTGCTAGTGCAAAATACTTGTTCAAGATAGCTCCTCATAATTTTCCATGTCATATTTGGATAGTATACAAAATAGCGTTTCAGAAATTGAAAAATATCTTATGCAACAAATATATGTCAATAGAAATGAGAGAGAGAGTTCATCAGTGCTTTATAGAACCAATTCTGACCTGATGGAAGCGAATCAAGGACAGTAGACAAACAAATGAAAAGACGATTAGAGGCCACAGAGATTGGATTTCTCAGAAGAATGTTGAAGTTCCCTGGACAGCTAAAAAGACCAACGAGGAAGTTCTCAAAGAGGCCAACACAAAAAGGCAGCTCATAAAAACCATCAGAAATAAACAATCAACATTTTTCGGGCACATCATGAGAAGAGGAAAGTTTAAATACTTGGTTACAACTGGCAAAATAAAAGGAAAGAGAGATCGCGGACGATAAAGAGAGAAAATACTGCATGGCTTGGTGTCATGGCATGGAAAGCAGTCAACAACAGAACTGATACGATGCACTGTAGATAGAAGATTGTGGAGGGGCATGATCGCCTACGTCAACCGGTATGGCAGATGATTATGATGATACAATAAATGACTGAACGTTGTGAAAGTGTAGTATAAAATATATAGAAATAAACACATTTTATTAATTAAAGAATTATTATTGTTACACATATTATTATTTTAAAATTAGTATTAAAATTATTTATTAATGGTTACTGTATGGGGATAAATTAAAAATTAATCATCATCAGCATCACTGAGTGCCGTCTCCACATGAAGTGGACAACCATGAAGTGCCATTCTGCTCTGTCTCTTGCTTTGATAGTACTGGTTGTCATAGTCTGACTGGTCCATTTTTTGTTGTTACTTATAGCAGTGTTTGTTATTGTTGTTGTTGTTGGTTGTGAATCGGACAGGCTTCTGATGTATCGTTATCTTGCTGTTTCATAAATTCTATCTCTGGTGACACACACAACTCAAATCATAGTTTTCGAAAAAGATAAACAAAGTCTTTATTGATGATTTCTAACTGTTTTACAATGGTCTTACAATGTCCCTGATTCACTCAACATGTTTCATATATTCACTTATAAAACTGTGTTACTGGACATAGCCGACAGGCGATAATTATTTGTCAGTAAACTCGTGATCGTATAGTTTTCTTTGTAACATATGCATAATCTGATGATTCTGAGTAACTTGCTAGTATCCTGACTTGATCTCTAATTACACAGTTGGACTTCTTTCTACTATTATACTTAAGAGTCCAAAACGTATCACAAAATCCTCTAACGAACTATATCATTTGTCTAAGTCCTAACTCTATCTTCTGCCTTGAAGCAGGTATCTGTTTTGTTCCTTTCTCGTGTTGTTGTTTGCAGTTCAGTAAAGTCTAGCTGAGTACTGGCTGAGTGTAGCTGAGTACCCGTTTCAAGTCAAGTAATGGCTTTTTAATGTCCGTCTAGCCACACCCACCTGGCTAAAAAGGCATCATGGGAATCTATCTATACATGTCTTATCATTCCTCTGTCTACCATCAGTATTTTGTTAGCTCCTCCTTTTTAAGTATGTCCATGGTCTTATAGCTATAGAAGTCCCGTCGAAACCTGTCAAATCTTCCTAAGTCTCTCCCCTCACCTCACAATTAAAGCTTACAGCGATTCTTTGCTCCCCTAGTCAGAGAGACTCAAAGCGTTACTCACCGCTGAACATAAAGAGGTCTTGTCGTTGGTGACTTCTTTGAGTATTATTGACGCCTTTATGCGACTAACTTCGAATGTTTCTATTGTTTATCCGTGATAGCTACCGTATATCAACAAGTGTCAGACATTCGTTTGTACGGGTCTATCGCTCCTTTGTTGCGTTACGTAACTTCTTTTGGTCCGGGGCGACATTTGTTTTGATTCCCTTGCTCAGTTTAGACACCTGTCGTCTCTTGTGGACAGTTTCATTGTTTGTTACGTATTCGACACCTGACATTGTTGACCCGACTTACGCTTGTTAATCTATGCCCACCTCGGCTTATCCTTCCGCTCATTTTCGTTCTTACATTCCTTTATTTTTTCTCTGACGTTCGTTCTATTCTTCCATTATCGTCCATGACTGAGTCATACTATCACATACTCGTCCATATTAGTGTGGTCTGCCTCTGCCTCTTTTACCTTGTATTTTTCCTTCCAAGATTACCGTTAATAGTAATCTATTTAAATCTCATTTGTCTTGTTTGAATTGTGTTTTCTCTTTTCATTTTTAGTTGTTTTAAAACATTTATTTTCTGTTTTTTTTCCTATCCGATTCTTCTTATTCTTCTATAAATCCACATTTCAAAGGCTTCTATTTTTTTGCTCTGTTTTCTTGTCTAATGTCCACTTTTCTGCACTATACAGGAATTTTGAGAAGATATAACATTTTGCTATTCTTAGTTTTAGCACTAGCGTTATTTGTTTTGATATTATTATATTTTTCATGGCATTAAAATTATTTTTTACCATCCTATTTTGTTTATTTCAGTTTTACATTTTCCATCGCTGGTTATAGAATGTCCAAGGTAATTTTAGCTCTGAACTGTCTCCAAGTATTTTCCTTCAGCTTTGATATCTGCTTTTGGGCTTTGCATATTGTCTTTGTTTAGGAACATTGTTTTAATCTTTTTGATATTCATGTCTAATCCATATCTTTTGCTTGTCATTTTTATTTCATTAAGTAATTGTTGTATTTTTAATTAATGGAAAGATAATCAATAATCTAAGATATGCTGACGATACTGTACTGATAGCAGAAAATCCTAAAGATCTACAACTATTACTTCATGAAATAAACATGACAAGTAAAAAATATGGACTAGATATGAATATCAAAAAGACTAAAACTATGATTATAAACAAAGAAGATACTCAAAACCCACAAGTGAATATATCAAAGTAGAAGGAATATACCTGGAGACAGTTCAGAACTACAACTACCTTGGGCATACTATAACCAGTGATGGAAAATGTACAACTGAAATAAACAAAAGAATAGGAATGGCAAAAAGTAATTTTAATGTCACGAAGAACATACTACATTCAAAACAAATAACATCAGGGCTAAAACTAAGAATAGCAAAATGTTACATGTTCTCAATATTCATATATGGTGCAGAAACACGGACATTAGACAAGAAAACAGATCAGAGAATTGAAGCCTTTGAAATGTTGATTTATAGAAGAATAGGTAGAATCCGGTGTCATGGCGGCTTCGTGTAGTCGATTTTTATAATTCGGCTCTTGCTGATATATTTAAATGATTTACGCGACAGTCTAGTTGTGAAATTATGTGTTGCTATTCTCCCGTTTGGTGTATGTTTTACTTCTAACGTGGGGATGGACTGTGATTGCCGATATTTAAGTGGAATATGATTTATTCTTCTTTGTGTCGTGTGTTCGCGGTTCGATAGGCAAGCACATGGTTTGACAAAAATGTCAACGGAAAAACGGGTATGTTCAACCCTTATGTGAAAAGTCTGTGACGGTGGATGGAGGCGGAGGAATCAAGAATGATCAACGGCCCAGAAAGCGAAAACAGCAAAGTGTGTGGTACACAAGAGGCATGTTCAGAACACGAAAGACGAACATGGCTGACCACCGTGAAAGAGATTGGAGCCTCATCACGTACCAGTACAGAGGAAGCCATGGAGAGTCGAAGAAATTCGAACTTATGTCGGAGGAAAGATCTTAAAATAAGTACTTGGAATGTTAGGACTCTATATCAACAAGGGAAATTGGAAAATCTAATTCAAGAAGCAGAACGAATAAATATAGATATTTTAGGCATATCAGAGACTAGATGGAAGGAATGTGGGTACATTGAAGACGAAAAATATACATTTATATACTCAGGAAACACAACAGAACATCAAAGGGGGGTAGGAATACTGATAAAAAGAGAGCTACAAAAATATATAAGTACCCACTGGACATACAGTGGTAGGATTATACTACTCAAGTTGAAAGCAAAACCATTCGACATAGCAATAATACAGACATGCACCTACTCAAGACTACACAGATGAACAAATAGAGGCATACTATGAAGACCTAAATAAAGTTATGAAGCAAGTGAAATCTTCAGACATCTTGATTGTAATGGGTGACATGAACGCTAAAGTAGGAAAAGGTAGATATAAGACAATTATAGGAAATCATGGTTTAGGAAAAAGAAATGACAGAGGAGAAAGATTAATACAATTCTGTGAAGAAAACAGGCTGATAATATGTAACACCTACTTTGAGCAAGAGAAAAGGAAACTATACACATGGAAAAGCCCTGGAGATAGGAAGAGGAATCAAATAGATTACATAATGATAAAAGAAAGGTTCCGTAACAGCGTAAAGAAAGCCGAAACCTACCCAGGAACAGATATTAATTCTGATCACAATCCTGTAATGATTAAAATGAAAATCAAACTAAAGAGAAACAAGCAAAAATCTGATTCATCAACAAACCCACTCGACATAACAGCTTTAAATCAAAAAGATATTAAAGATACCTATACAATACAAGTAAAGAACACATACCAGAAGCTGCTAGAGGAAGGAATTGAACAATACAGAAGAGAAAATCCTGATGAAAAAGTAACAACCAAATGGCAATGCATAAAGAAAAGCATACAAAAAGCCTGCGACACCTTACCCAAAAGAGAAAAGAACAAAAAACAAAAATGGATAACTAACACCATCTTAGAAAAAATGGAAGAAAGGAGACAAGCGAAGAACACTGCCCAATACAATAAAATAGATAATGAGATACGCAAAATGTGCAAAAAGGCAAAAGAAGACTGGCTCAGCCAAAAATGTAGAGAAATAGAAACTATGGAAAGCAAAGAAGACCTAAGAGGAATGCACACAGAAATAAAGAGAATGACTAATAAAAATAAAAAAGCCACAGAAGGTGGATGCATTGCAGACAAAAAAGGAAAAATGCTAACAGACAATGAGGATATCATAGATAGATGGCAGGAATATATAACAGAACTATTTCATGATCAAAGGGACAAGAAACCAGTTATAAAATGTACATCAGGCTATAAAATCTTAAAATCTGAGGTGGAAAAAGCTATAAAAACAATGAAAAGGGGAAAAGCAGCAGGACCTGAAAGCATACAGATAGAGATGATACAGGCACTTGAAGATTTTGGCATTGAAGTGATTACAGACATATGCAACGACATATACCACACAGGATACATACCAAATGAACTAAAAACATCAACTTTCATTGCATTGCCTAAAAAGAATGGTGCAGTTGAATGCAGTGACTTTAGAACAATAAGCCTAATGAGCCATGTTACAAAAATCTTGCTAAAAGTTATACAAGGAAGGATTCAGAATAAAATCAATACTGAATTAGATGAGCAGCAATTTGTATATAGGAAAAATAGCGGGACAAAAGAAGCCATATTCTGCATGAGAACATTAATCGAAAAATACACAGAAGTAAACAAACCAATATATGCCTGCTTCATAGACTACACCAAAGCTTTTGATAGAGTACACCACAAACAACTTATAGAATGCCTAAAAGAGATACATCTAGATGACATGGATATACGACTAATATGCAATCTATACTGGGAGCAAACAGCAATAATAAAATACAACAAAGAGTTCTCTACACCCATTGATATAAAAAGAGGAGTAAGACAAGGATGCATCCTATCACCAAGCTTGTTCAATCTATACACTGAGCAAATCTTTAAAAACATCATAGAGATGCCAGGCCTACAAATTAATGGAAAGATAATCAATAACCTAAGATATGCTGACGATACTGTACTACTAGCAGAAAATCCTAAAGACCTACAACAATTACTTAATGAAATAAACACGACAAGCAAAAAATATGGACTAGATATGAATATCAAAAAGACTAAAACTATGATCATAAACAAAGAAAATACTCAAAACCCACAAGTGGATATCAAAATTGAAGGAATAGACCTTGAGACAGTTCAGAACTATAACTACCTTGGACATACTATAACCAGTGATGGAAAATGTACAACTGAAATAAACAAAACAATAGGAATGGCAAAAAGTAATTTTAATGTCATGAAGGACATACTAACATCAAAACAAATAACACCAGAGCTAAAACTAAGAATAGCAAAATGTTACATCTTCTCAATATTCCTATATGGTGCTGAAACATGGACATTAGACAAGAAAACAGAACAGAGAATTGAAGCCTTTGAAATGTGGATATATAGAAGAATAGGTAGAATTGGATGGAAGGAAAAGAAAACAAATGACAAAGTCTTAAAACAACTAAAAATGAAAAGAGAACTTCTGAACACAATTAGAACAAGACAAATGCGATTCTTAGGCCATGTTAAAAGACACAACAGCCTACTGAAAGTGATCCTGGAGGGGAAAATACAAGGTAAAAGAGGCAGAGGCAGACCAAGATTAACATGGACGAGTAACATCAAAAGATGGACAAATCAACCGATGACAACCTGCACCATCAAAGCAAGAGATAGAGCAAAATGGCGCTCCATGGTAGCCAACCTTCGTTGCGGAGACGGCACTCAATGATGATGATGAAATGTTGATATATAGAAGAATAGGTAGAATTGGATGGAAGGAAAAGAAAACAAACGATGAAGTCTTAAAACAACTAAAAATGAAAAGAGAACTACTAAGGACAATTCAAACAAGACAAATGCGATTTTTGGGCCATGTTAAAAGACACAACAGCCTACTAAAAGTAATCCTGGAGGGGAAAATACAAGGTAAAAGAGGCAGAGGCAGACCAAGATTATCATGGACGAGTAACATCAAAAGATGGACAAATCAGACTATGACAACTTGCACCATCAAAGCAAGAGACAGAGCAGAATGGCGCTCCATGGTAGCCAACCTTCGTTGCGGAGAAGGCACTCGATGATGATGATGAATTGTTGTAGATATTCAGGATTTTCTGCTAGGAAAACAGCATCATCAGCACATCTTAGGTTATTAATAATCTTTCTATTAATGTTTAGGCCTGGCATCTATGTGATGTTTTTAAAGAAACTTGGTGATATGATGCATTCTTGTCTCACTTCTGTCTTTATATCAATGTGTGTAGAGCTCTCTTTGTTATATCTTATTGTTTCTGTTAGCTACCAGTATAAGTTACATATTAGTCATATGTCTGTGTCATCTAGATGCATATCTTTTAGGCAGTCTATAAGTAAAGACCGTTATTTTAAAATTAAAATTACTAAGCACAAAAACCAAAGCTCAGGATTTTCAAATTAATTGCATTATCCGCCCTTACATATGCTTGCGAGAGCTGGAAAACAACGAAAGAAATAGAAAATAAACTAGATGCATTTGAAAACAAATGACTCGGGAAAATACTTCGTATACCATGGAATGAATTTTAAATTAGTCATCATTAGAAATTAGAAAGCTTAAAAAAAACAAACAAACAAACAACCTATAATAAAGAGAATAATGTGGTGAAGTTGCACTTCTGATGAAGAGACAACTACAGAATCACAAAGCAGGCCCTCAAATGGGAACCGGAGGGTAAAAGAAAAAGGGGCCGACCTAGAGAAACACTAAAAATAACACTTATTCGAGAGGCAACAACAACATGTATCAACTCCCTCGTCGAGATTGAACAACTCGTCAAGAACAGAGTCGTGTGGCGACATACAATGCGGGTCTTGTGCTTGATACCTAACCTAAAGGTCTGATGTTTGATACCTAACCTAAAGGTCTGATGTTTGATACCTAACCTAAAGGTCTTATATTTGATACCTAACCTAAAGGTCTGATGTTTGATACCTAACCTAAAGGTCTTATATTTGATACCTAACCTAAAGGTCTGATGTTTGATACCTAACCTAAAGGTCTTATATTTGATACCTAACCTAAAGGTCTTATATTTGATACCTAACCTAAAGGTCTTATATTTGATACCTAACCTAAAGGTCTTATATTTGATACCTAACCTAAAGGTGTTATATTTGATACCTAACCTAAAGGTCTTATGTTTGATACCTAACCTAAAGGTCTGATGTTTGATACCTAACCTAAAGGTCTTATATTTGATACCTAACCTAAAGGTCTTATATTTGATACCTAACCTAAAGGTCTGATGTTTGATACCTAACCTAAAGGTCTGATGTTTGATACCTAACCTAAAGGTCTGATGTTTGATACCTAACCTAAAGGTCTTATATTTGATACCTAACCTAAAGGTCTGATGTTTGATACCTAACCTAAAGGTCTGATGTTTGATACCTAACCTAAAGGTCTTATATTTGATACCTAACGTAAAGGTCTGATGTTTGATACCTAACCTAAAGGTCTGATGTTTGATACCTAACCTAAAGGTCTCATATTTGATACCTAACCTAAAGGTCTCATATTTGATACCTAACCTAAAGGTCTCATATTTGATACCTAACCTAAATGAAGGTCGTACAAAATGGGACACGCTGATTAAATTAATACGGTTGACAAATAACGAAGACCTCAAAATGATTTGGAGGATTTTGACAAATAATTGCGCGAACACCTTTATGGCTAGAAAATTAGACCAACAATGAACATGAGAAAAGCAGAAGTAAAGTCCATTAGCTAGCTTCATAGTAAAAAACTAAAGTACCCCCGTCACGCCAAGTGGCGTATAGGGAAATATGGTTTTAGTGACCCTATATTTTACAGACCTTCAGCACATAATTTTTGGGGTAATGTGGTCGGTATTACGCCCGTGCTGCTTTACTTTCCCAGTAAAAAATCCGATACCCATTTAAGGCTGAGTGAACCCGGAAGCCGTCGGTTGGGATCGAACCCTACCCCTTATCCGTTGTAGTCCAGTTCACTAACCACTGAGCTATCGCGGCTCTAGCTTCATAGTTAGCATCCTATATATTCTCATAGCGAGATTAGCACCACTCACCCAGCATTCGGTTAATGCCGAAAAGATAGTCTTCGTGCTTGTAACCAGGAAAACGAGGGTTAGAATC
Organism: Megaustenia siamemsis; assembly: GCA_032433765.1. Classification (NCBI taxonomy): domain Eukaryota; kingdom Metazoa; phylum Mollusca; class Gastropoda; order Stylommatophora; family Ariophantidae; genus Megaustenia; species Megaustenia siamemsis. The sequence goes on along the minus strand of JAVIAB010000125.1, from coordinate 46,611,506 downwards.
CGGTAGTGCGAGACCGTTTTTTGTTCTATCAGGGGTGAAATGAAAAATCAGGCCCGAACACCTCGTGGCGACTGCTGAGGATAAACGTCATCTACGTCCATATATGTCTACCCCATCCCTCCCCCGACACACCCAACTACTGTTAGTTTTGTTTTATGTTATCATTTGAAGATCAACATATTTGATTACAATTCTTTTCATTGGACAGAAATCAGATTGCTCCGTGGATTTTCTTCTGAACGTTGACAATAATTGATATTTTATCTCATTAGGGCTTTATTGATTTCTTTTTGAAATCTGGATACAATTATCAACAAATTATTAAATGTCATTTGGTTCAAACTATTAGAATTGTTTTCTGGACTATTTCTTCCCAGCCTTTGGATTCTTTTATTGTTGATTTTTTTTTTGTGTGGAAAAAAGTGGGGGGGGGGGGGGGGGGTGGTAACATTCCGGATAATTGTCTTATTATTAAAATAATCACTGGTTATTATTTTCAGTATTATTTTCTTTGCTTATCTTTTTAAATGTTTCCGCATCACACAGTTCAAAAAAGAATTGTGAGCTTATATGCAATTTCAGTTATCTGTTGATGTAACAGTGATGAGTTTTAACACCTAAGTAAACCCAGACTTGTTATTATGTGTTAGAAAGCAAGAAAGAACCATGTATTGCCCCAAGATGTGTAGGTAAGGGATATGATATTCGTGCACATATTTCATGTTGCTGTTGGCACACTTCCCTACATTATGATCAGCATCTTTGTTCCCGGTATAAATCTAACACCCACTGAATGAGCCCAGAAGCATCGATTAGGATCCGCCTCGCCCTTCCCAGTTGACCAATTCATCAACTGCTGAATGTGTTTAAAGGTTGAATGTAATTCGTTAGGAATTTGCTAGAAATATCAGTGTCAGATATTACACACCATTTTGCAAAGCTTTCTTCACTCGTACACGTCACATACATACTCATAGAGTGCGTGTGCATTTCTTTAAAGGAAAATAAAACTCCTTCACGTACAATAACTAAATAAATCGAACTGTAATGATAACATTCAATACAAAAAAATGGAGGTATATCATAAAGGGAGCCGCGATAGCTCAGTGGTTAGTGAACTGGACTACAGATGGACAAGAGGTAGGGTTCGATCCCAACCGAAAATCCAAACTCATGGCAAGGCGCTGTGCCACTGAGTACGGGTTCGATCCTGCTTTGGTCCATATATTGTTCTTTGTTTTTTTTTCTCTTGTTGATTATTTGTCATTTTTTTCCGAGTGCTGTAAAGACATACCTCTTCCTCTGAATTGATCCTCTCTTTGTGGAAACCTCTTTCACCCACGTGATACATTAAACATTTAAAAAAATAGATTAGTTCCCGTTACAGGAACCACTGTCCGTTAGATCTCTTCGTTTGCATTACATTGTATTTATTTGGCAGTTATAGTTTTAGTTTACTTCCCGTGTGTTACCGGGGCCTCATTATGAGGGAGTAAAGAATAGTGACACTGTGACTTTCCAGACATGTCGTAAGAGGCGACTAAGGAGGTTGATCGATGGCTTGACAAACTGTCATTGTAAAAAGTATTTTTATGGAAACAGAGCCATAAATTTTGGAAGCAGTAATCTCTGCAGTATGTGACATTTTAGCATGCAAGGTTTCTGTTTTTAAGATTGTAGTTCTGCCCTATGTGCCGTCTTCGGCTCGAAAGGACAATAGATAGATAGAATAGTTTAAGCATTACGTCTCGCAAGCTTGTTACATCCGTTGTTTATTTGAATCTTTATGATGGTGATATTAAAGTCACTGGTGGACGCGAGCTTGATCTTCTCCGCCCTAGAGCTGCTGCATTACTAGGTCTTCCATATTAACAGGCCACCCAGCTCTGCGGTGTTGGTGAAAGTTAACTATATAGAGTTGAAAACTTTGTTCTTACAGCATTTCATTTGTGAACATCATTTACACATCATATATTTTAATTGGTGTTAAGTTTATGAGAACCTTTTATTGTGCACATTTTAATTTTATCATATTTAATCGTGGCACGCTTATTACATTTGTAATGTTTTTTTTTTCCACCTGAAAATGCTCCCTATATTTAAATATATATTAAAACATTTTTTGCCTTATTTGTTTCGCTTATCGCGCTTCATTATAGGACATTAACAATCATCCTTACAATCCTTTTACTGTCATTTTTTTGTTATCGTGATACTGTTTGTATCGGTTTGTCAAGTGTTTTTACCATTGCCACGAGGCATTCCTTTTGTTATTAATATATCCATTATTAGTAATATGTTCACTTGTGGATTACAGTGAAGTACTTCGGGCTCTTGAAATAAATTAAACTCATTGTTTACAAGCTGTTGTTCGTGTCTAAATTGTTTGTTCAATTGTTCCTCAATCCTTTGTATTTGATTGCCTTCTTCTTGTTAGTCTTTATGAAGACCGCTTTGAAGCTTTTACGATACTGTTCTGAGATGTCCTCAAAGGCTGTGGTTTTCTTTCTTTCTTGTTCATTCCCCAATACACGTAATTAAGCTTTTCTCAAACGCACCACTGTCATCACTTTCTTTCTTTCTTTATTTCTTTCTTTCTTTCTTTCTTTCTTTCTTTCTTTCTTTCTTTCTTTCTTTCTTTCTTTCTTTTTTCTTTCTTTCTTTCTTCCTTCCTTTCTTGTTCATTCCCCAATACACGTAATTAAGCTTTTCTCAAACGCACCACTGTCATCACTTTCTTTCTTTCTTGTTCATTCCCTAATACACGTAATTAAGCTTTTCTCAAACGCACCACTGTCATCACTTTCTTTCTTTCTTTCTTTCTTTCTTTCTTTCTTTCTTTCTTTCTTTCTTTCTTTCTTTCTTTCTTTCTTTCTTTCTTTCTTTCTTTTTCTTTCTTTCTTTCTTTCTTTCTTTCTTTCTTTCTTTCTTTCTTTCTTTCTTTCTTTCTTTCTTTCTTTCTTTCCTTCTTTCTTTCTTTCTTTCTTTCTTTCTTTTTTCTTTCTTTCTTTCTTCCTTCCTTTCTTGTTCATTACCAAATACACGTAATTAAGCTTTTCTCAAACGCACCAGTGTCATCACTTTCTTTCTTTCTTTCTTTCTTTCTTTCTTTCTTTCTTTCTTTCTTTCTTTCTTTCTTTCTTTCTTTCTTTCTTTCTTTCTTTCTTTCGTTCTTTTCTTTTTTTCTTGTTCATTCCCCAATACACGTAATTAAGCTTTTCTCAAACGCACCAGTGTCATCACTTTCTTTCTTTCTTTCTTTCTTTCTTTCTTTCTTTCTTTCTTTTCTTTCTTTCTTTCTTTCTTTCTTTCTTTCTTTCTTTCTTTCTTTCTTTCTTTCTTTCTTTCTTTCTTTCTTTCTTTCTTTCTTTCTTTCTTTCTTTCTTGTTCATTCCCCAATACACGTAATTAAGCTTTTCTCAAACGCACCAGTGTCATCACTTTCTTTCTTTCTTTCTTTCTTTCTTTCTTTCTTTCTTGTTCATTCCCCAATACACGTAATTAAGCTTTTCTCAAACGCACCAGTGTCATCACTTTCTTTCTTTCTTTCTTTCTTTCTTTCTTTCTTTCTTTCTTTCTTTCTTTCTTTCTTTCTTTCTTTCTTTCTTTCTTTCTTTCTTTCTTTCTTTCTTTCTTTCTTTCTTTCTTTCTTTCTTTCTTTCTTTCTTTCTTTCTTTCTTTCTTTCTTTCTTTCTTTCTTTCTTTCTTTCTTGTTCATTCCTCAATACACGTAATTAAGCTTTTCTCAAACGCACCAGTGTCATCACTTTCTTTCTTCCTTTCTTTCTGGCATTTCACCCGATGACTTCTGAAGGATTTGATTGACTTCTTCGTGCGTCCTTTAAACGACGCTAAGTGGGCGTAAATGCTCCGTGTTGAGGTTTGCGGTAGAACTGGGATATTTGTGCCTTTCAGTGCATCCTACTTCCTCGTCGCTTTTTTGCATGACCGGTTCACCTTCTCTCTTCTAATTCTGCTCGCTTGGCGAGACTAAACTGGTTAGTCTGTTTCTAGAGGCACCGCGAAGAGGTGAAGTAGGGGTCTGAATGGTTATGGTTCACCGATCCTGGCGCAAGCAATCAGCTAAAAGTCACTGACAGCTGCTAGCTTTTCTGCTGCCTGAAAGAGTCCGCTGTATTTAACACCATATTTTAGAAATATTATTTCTCATTTTTCACTAATTCTGTTCTCATACAATCTCATACAATCTCATACAATCTCAACTATTTATCCAAAGAAGTATACCCGCTTGTGTTAGAATTTTGTAGTCGTCTCAATAAAGGTTGAGCCGCAATAACTCAGTGGTTAGTGAACAACCAGAGGACAAGAGGTAGGGTTCGATCCCAACCGACGGCTCCGGGTTCACCCAGCCTTTAATGGGTACCGGATTTTTTTCTGGGAAAGTAAAGCGGCGCGGGCGTAATACCGACCACATTACCACATAAATCATGTGCCGAAGGTCTGTAAAATTTATGGTCACTAACACCATATTCCCTATACGCCACTTGTCGTGACGGGGGCACTTTACTGTTTTTTTAAAAATACTTTTCCATAAAGGTTGTCACTCAGAGATTGAGAACGATGACATCTACTTTCCTCCTTTGTTTACTCATCTTGGTCTTTATTTCTCTCTTTTTTTAAATACATTATTTGTCCTGTTCTTCATTTTCATTTCCACCTCTTCCATGTTTATATAATCTCCTCAGATTGGAGGTCGTGTCAAGGTTATCTTTTCCTATGAGTACCGTATGTCTAGATAGAGTTGCTTCTACTTCCTCTGAATCCTCGTCTTTTTTCCTCATCTTCAATTTCTACATCTTCATCTTCCTAATTTTGTTCCTTTCACTACCTCCATTTCCAGTAACCACATCAAATCGAACGTCTGTCTCACTGTTCTCTCACTGTCCGCTTAAATTTGTCATTCTTCTTTCCTTCCTCGTTTCCCTTTCAGCGTCGAGGGGAATAATATTTATTCATTAAAATAACAAATTAAAGGTCACAATTTCATCATCATCATGTACTTATTATCTTTCATCTTCATAACCATCATCTTCTTCGTTTGTTACAACTGCTCCTCCTTATTGTGTTCCTGAGATAGGTATGTATCCTGGCTTCTGGGTCAAAGAGGTAAGGAATTATCGTGTCAAAATGGATTGCGGTGGGTCAAAATCCTCAAATATGTCACTGTAAACTTGCACTGAACAAACATCCTCTCAGGTTGGTCAGCGAAAATGAGCAACAAAAAAAACGGACACAATTGTCGCCAATTTGTACCAGGTTATTCTCATAAAAAAATATCGTTCGAAAGTTTGAAAAGATATGCAGCTAGATCCTTTCTCCAGCTCAACATATACGATTTTAACATGTGTTATTGCGCTTCTATTTGATACACAAGGGGTCATTCGTGAATGTAACGCCGGATGGAGAAGATTAGAGGACCCCAACAGATGTCTGACAGGGCTAAATAAGCACCGGGTCAACTCCGCTATATTTTATCATTTGTCAGGGGAAAAATTATGCCTGCTGCAAACTTCCTGTAATTTGCCATTCCTGTGAGGGAGCATACGCCCCTTTGATAACTTTGGTATATATGCCTTTCATACTACTGCACATGATTGTGTTAAGAGCTAACATGAAAGAAATAGCAAATATCTTTTTGGGTTTGCGAGAACGTAGTGAAGGATTATCTGAAGTAATTTAGTGTATTCGCGGCTTAGTGCTTGTATACTATGATCCCTGAGGTCGGGAGTAGCGACATTTTCCCAGTTTTGTAATTAGAATGTGTTGGTCCATTGATATACCATATATAACTTACATCACTGCATGTCGTATCGTTTTAGTAAATGTTAGTTTTCAGTTCTTTGAAATAAGTAAAAAAAAAGTAAAGTACCCCCTTCACGCCAAGTGGCGTATAGGGAAATATGGTGTTAGTGACCCTATATTTTACAGACCTTCAGCACATGATTTTTGGGGTAATGTGGTCGGTATTACGCCCGTGCTGCTTTACTTTCCCAGAAAAAAAATCCGGTGCCCATTTAAGGCTGGGTGAACCCGGAAGCCGTCGGTTGGGATCGAACCCTACCCCTTGTCCTTCGTTGTCCAGCTCACTAACAACTGAGCTATTGCGGCTCCTTTTTGAAATAAGATACACTATAAATAACAACTTAGAGGGAGAAAGAGAGATAGAGGAGGGGTTGGATGGGCTGAAGAAGTAAGCAATTATTGAAAACTTCCACTTCGGTGTATGACCCTTCCAGAAATGTTATGTTAACCTATTAATTGGGTGTTCCATGTTTACATTTGGTTATAGAAGAAAACAGCACTTGCTAAAAAGGTAACAATAACTGTAAAAAATCTGAAGGAAAGACTGTCACAGACCTTTTGAGGGGTTAAGACAAAGACATGCAAATGGGTGCATACAAATGCGAAGTTGTAGTAAAGCTAAATGTGAAGGAGAATTGAACAAACAAAAAGAAAAGAAAAGAAAAAAATGGTATGGTAAAAGCTTTACGTGATTGATAGACGACACAAGTTTGAATGACGTTTCGGCTCAAGAGGCCTTCAGCAGGAACAAACAAACACCACACAAACACAGATATGTAAGTAAATGAAACTAATTCTACATAGCTAACTAGTAATGAAACATCCAAAATAAAATAATCGAAACTGGTATAAGAAAAGAAAATTTCTTCCCTGTGTCGTGGACCGTTGCCGGAATGAGAAAAAGAGAGAGAGTCGCGGGCGTCGCTGTAAATACCCTGCTGGTCGGAGGGTCAAAACCGTGTAAAGGGTTCTAAAAATATGTGATTGGGGGGTGGGGGGGGCACTGTCTAGGTTACCTCGACTACAAAGACACTGACAATGTCTATAAGTATCTAAGGGCTCACACAAACATGTATACACACACAAACAAATGCTTGTATACATACAAACATATGCAAATACATATATATATATTTTGTTTTGGATGTTTCATTACTAGTTAGCTATGTCGAATTAGTTTCATTTACTTACATATCTGTGTGTGTGAGTGTTGTTGTTTCTTCCTGCTGAAGGCCTATTGAGCCGAAACCTCGTTCAAAATTGTGTCGTCTATCAATCACGTAAAGCTTTTACCATACCATTTTGTATTTTTTGTTTTTTCAATTCTCATTCACAGACCTTTTGCCACGTTATATGAAGAGCGAAGTTGAAATACCTTAGTATCGTATGAAAAATTATAGCAAGGAGAGAAAGAGGAAAACAGAGATGGACTATCTTGCAGCGTTATCCAGCATTGAATGAAAGATGGTAGACATAACGTGACAAACCTCGAAAGCAGAGAAACGGAGAATCGTCATCGCCAGCGCTATGATGCACAGCGTTAGCTGAATGATATACATGGACTCAGTATTCTTCTTCGTCCTCTTCTGCGTAACTGTTTCTATGCTCGAAATAGAAGGTTAGAGTGATAGACAAAGGGGAAACTTGTTGCATGTTTTGACGGCGTGGTAGGGGGCCAGATCGACGGCGGATCTGTTGCACAACGCACAAGACCGAGCGTTATTAGAGGGAGGACTTGATGCCCAAACCTCTCAGCATAGACCATGGATTCCCGTACTCCTCACATTATACAGAGATGGATTACAAGGTCCAACAGTGAATATTCAGAAATGGGGTTACTATTTCTGCCCTGTATGCCGTATTCGACCCTAGAAGACTGGCATCTCCTACCATCTGTATTTCTCACATGTCTGTATGTAGGTGTGAGTAGTGGGAGGCGCACGTTATGCTCCTGGTTTTTTAGTTGACCAAAGAGTAGGAGGAAGGAGGAAAGATTTCCTCGTTCAAGTACATGAGTTATATAGTAGGATACCACCACTTTCCCATGGTGGAAGGTGGTGGTGGTGGTGGAGCTTCTGTCATGATATATATGTATATATGAATAGGGCTTGTATAGTGCATGAAGAGGATTGGTAGTTGAGGGATAATTACTGAGTCATGAGTGATGGACATCAGTTTTTCCCGCCAAAGTGACTTCCAATAGGAGCTATTGTGTGTGTGTGTTGTCCGGCTATAGACCACGCCCACTCCGGAAGTGAAACTACCATATTAGGGAGTAGTGATACGTTAGTTATTTCATAGTTATGGTGAGTATATATACATATAATAGTAATAAGTTAATAGTTATTATATCTACGTGGACGTAAATGGGCCCCGTATTTAAGATATGGACCGTAAGTAGGTATATATACATATATATATATATTGGCAAATCTTGCTGGCGGTATTAACGAACAGTCATTTTCTCCTACCGTGGCACATAATGACCCAATCAATTCTGTTCGCGCGTGAGTTTAATGATTATTTTCTCCAGCGAGCGCGAAACGCAACAGGTTATGTAAAAAAAAGGCGCGTACACGATTTAATATATTCATTCGACTAGCGTCGGTCGGGCAGTCAACCACAGTGTTAACACTGCTAGATAGGTTCCATATCTGTAAATTATTAACAGATTCCGTGAACACTCTCAACGTTTCTATTTAGCGAGCGGAGCCTGGAGAATACTCGCCCACATCTAGGACAATTGTATCAATTACCAGCCATCGTGTTCCTTAAGGCTACCTCTCCAAAAGAGAGAGAGGAAAAAAAATATATATATAAAGCAACTAGCTAGAATAACTCAAAGCAATACGCTAATTGGGATGAGCGCTATGGATATTAGTGAGCAGAGTATTTTACAAAAAACCGACTGCAAGGTTAGCATGTCTTATCTTATTCTCTCTCCATCGCTTATTTTTTTTTTAGAATATTAAAATACTCTAATTTTTTTAAAATTTCAAATTACTTTAGGTGACGTTTGCCGAAGAGTTGGTGACAGTCCATCATTTGGATGATCTTACAGAGGATAGACGATCAACGTGGATGCAGGTTGCCTGTGACAGGCACAGATTTACGAGAAGAATAGCAACAACGGCATTAGTTATAGAGCCTATTCTTCAACAGCTAACGTCAAAATCAGGATAAATAGCGTCTCTTCCAAAAAGCGAGAAGGAAACGAGCGCCATAATTAAAGATGTAATAAGTAAAACGAACAAAAACCGCAACGTCTAAAACTATCAAACGTATTATAAACATAATACCCAACAAGTCCATGCTGCAACAGACAAACTACCAGTCATACACAACGCGCTTTTTAAAAATATTTTTTTTTTTTTTCACCTAGCGAAAAACCTACGATCCTCCCTTTACGATTCTGACGTGAACGCTAGACTCGCGATATAACAGTTTGCAACCAATGCCTCCAACTACACGGCGTAGAAAAACTACAACATGGATATTCCCACACGGCGGAGTTCTATTAAAATGTTTCCAAAACATATATATTAAAATATAAATTTAAAATGTTGGTTATTATAAAGAAAAGAGCGTCTGTTTTTTTTTTGTGTGTGTGTTATACATTATTCTTATCAGGTTAATAAACTTTGTGGGAATCCATAGTGACTCACCAACTTCCAAACCATTCCTCTGTCTAAACTAGCAAATACCGTTTCGTAATCTTTGTTCAATTGTTATACGTAGAGTAGTTATGTGATCAGCACATGAGCTGTTCTTCCTAAAATACGTGTGCGTCTCTCAAATATTTCTCTGTGGCCTTTTTTTAGTCTCTCCAGAATAAATCTACTTAATTTTTTTTTATTCATCCTGGCACTGATAGCAGCATAATTCCCATAATAATATGTACACCCTTGTAAACTTCCTTTCTAATGGTAGTTGATCATATAACCTTCCATCCAATTCTACCTATTCTTCTATATACCACATATCAAAGGCTTCAGTTGTCTGTTCTGTTTTCTTGTCTAATGTCCCTGTTTATGCACCATTTAGGAACGTTGAGAAGACAACATTTTGCTATTCTTAGTTTTAGCCCTGATCTTATTTGCTTTGATGTTAGTATATGTTTCATGGTGTTAACGTTATTTTTCACCATTCATATTCTTTTGCTTATTTCAGTTTACATTTTCCATTACTGGTTATAGTATGTCCAAGGTAGTTGTAGCTCTGAACTATCTCCAGGTCTATTCCTTCAATTTTGATATATTCACTTGTAGGTTTTGAGTATTATCTTTGTTTATGATCATAGTTTTACTTTCTTTTGATATTCATATCTAATCCATATTTATTATTATTATTATTATTATTATTTTTTTTTTTGCTTGTCATGTTTAATTCATTAAGTAATGTTGTAGATCTTTATGATTTTCTGGTACTAATACAGTATCATCAGCATATTTTAGGTTAATGATCATCTCTCCATTAATGTTTAGGTATGGTATTTATGTGATGTTTTAAAGATTTTCTCGGTGTATATACTCCACAAGCATGGTGATAGGATGCATCCATGTTTTACTCCTCTTTTTATAAAATAGGTATCGAGTTCTCTTTGTTATATTTTATTATCGCTGTTTGCCCGCAGTATAAATTAGTTATCTCAGTCATCCTTTAAAACTGAGAACTATTGATATGGTGATACGAGGGATCAACAACAATATATTTTCCTGACACCGTAATCTCTGATAAACTCACAGACAGCGTTACGAGTGACGTCGATAATTTTTGTTTTGTTTGGAAAAGTTGAGATAGTTTAACATCTGTTGAACGGGTTTTTTTCAATATTGGATATTCAGATGAGACCAAAATCAAAGCAGAATCCATAATTACCGAGCTAGGCGAAACACTGGATGTGCTGTTGGTGACACATATGAAAAAGATGATGGTGTTATTGTCGAAACACCATGATGGTTGAGTGAACATGTTGTTGACATGACAGATACTGTTGTCGTTAATTGTTCTGGCAACAGAGTTCTCTTTTGGTAATGAACATGCGAAGGATCGTAATGTCATGACAGACAGAGGTAGTTGAAACATAGTATTTCTACGTAAGTCCACAACGTGGTACAAACATGTAGCTAATGGTTCTGGTGTAAGTAATGTAAAGTTTGCGTTGAGAGATTTATCACTGCAAATGTTGCTAGTGATGTGACTGGTGTCTACATGTGACTGTTCCTATACACTATCGGAACTGTGTTGTGTGTGAGATATATCATCTGAACTTCAGTTTGGATGTATCCTAGATGTGTTGAAGCGAAGAGATTTCCATCTTGCAGACACACCTGCAAATGATCATCTTCTCCGCCAACGTTCATACACATGGGAGGGGGCTGATAGGTCTATAATTCGTGGAGATCTTTTTTTATCACTTTTCTGAGTCAATGTATGGTATGTAGAGATCTCCTCCCAACCAGATGATACCTGTCCTAAGTGTCAAATATGGTTAACGAGCCTGAAAACACAGTCATCGAGGCTACGTTGTCAGCAAGCTTGAAGAAGGCAATTTCGAACTCTGACATTGTCAAATACCTGAACACTGGCCTTCACCCTCATTGTAATGTTTAAGTAAGGTTTCCTGGAATGAAATTCGGCATCTAGGGATCTTCGCACCCAACATATCCTAAGCTGTGATTGAGCTCACAATGATGTTTTCCATCCTGTTGACGTGAAGATGATGAGCCTGTAAATCATGGGAGCCTTGTTGTCATCTCAATGGTCTAGGTATGGTATGTATAGCCCGCCTTCCTGGTAGATAATACCTGGCTTGAGTGTCAAATTTGGTTAACGATCATGAAAAAGAACACGATGACGGAATCCTCGGGTGGGAGGATTATCATGATAAGACCATGATTAGCATGTACCATACCAACGGACGTAGACAATCATCATCCCTGACCACATTTGTCTGTCCACTGTGCAACATATCAGGTCAGTTGTTGCGTGTTTTCCATGCCAAAACACCAAAGTATCTACCATCATCTCTCTTTTTTTTGTCGAACACGAGCTCACCTTCCCTATACTTTGGTAGTTGTACCAAAGTATTGGGACTGACTGTCCTTTTTTTCATGATGTGCCAGTAAAACGTCGGTTGTTTCTTTCGACTGTTGACTAAGAGCTTTCTTTTTGTGTTGGACTCTTTTCAAAAACTCAGGGAAACGCTCTAATACTTCTGAAAAAGTTCACATCTATGGCCTCTAATCGTCTTTTCAATCGGTTATCTGCTAATCATCGGTAAAACCACCAACCCATGTATACTTGAGTCTGACAGCCGATGCGCGAAAAATAAGAGGGAAGCAAGTGGGTATGGACACCGTGCACATACAAGACAGGATAATTTGTGGCAAAACCAAGCTAGCCACAGGTCTGATGGTGACATCTATCAAATGATTTGACACGAACCCACCACTTTTCAACAGCAACACTTTTAAAAGTAACAGGTGAGTCGACTAAGGTATAGATAGCACACTGCCCAACACAGACTTTTTTTTAGTCTACTGTGAAGTTAGAGATAGTGGACACGATGTACCCGAACACCAAACTGAGTTTGCCTGAGTGTCAAGACAACGCTTTGAGAAGGAGTAATGGCTTACCAGACGAAGGCGACTCCAACTTGGGTCTCTCTGAGCAATCATATTGTCAACACATCTACAATAGTTGTAATAGTGGGTTCAGAATCTATAGCGAGGGTCCACAAAAGGCGGTGTTTCGGAAAACAATTTGATTGAAGTCTTGTTTTCAACCAACTCATAGATCAAGTTTTAAGGAAAGACAGATACAGTGAGTTTTCACCAGCTGTTTATCCAGTTACCAAGCGATTACACACAACATAACCCGCGTCACCGTGAAAAAAACAACCAAAAAGACACTCCATTCTTGGCGTAAAGCACAAACCAAAATACGACCAGCATACAATGAACCCGTTCCAATCATGCTAACAGCTCATACATTTTCCCTTCACTACGAATGTCCAGGGACGAACAGTAACAGATCTTTACAATACTTTTCTCCATTCCAAAATTTCTCCATGACCAACTTACAACACACGACCAGACCACTGACCATGTGTGACACAAACTGACCACTCACAGATAGCAAGGACTATCACATTTTTTTTTCCAGGTGCTTAGCGAATAGTCGCTTTCAGAGTTGTGAGATCACGAGTTGCTTCCCGAACATTGCACTTGTGGAAAACTTGAAGTCTGATTTGAGAAAGCCTATAGGCCGGTGGTGAATCTTTTGTGTATGTTTTTTTTTTTCTGAGCGATGGAAATATGTAAGTTTATTTCTGAGGAAATTGTCGTTCAAAAATTTGTAGAAGTCTTTCTTGAATTTTGACGGTCACAAAGCTCGAGGTATGGTGTTTAGTCTAAACATAATCACTGAAAATGTTATAACACCAAAAGTACCCTTAGTCACATAAACAGAAGCGTGAAACAGAAATACCAGACGAGTTGTGTTAAAGCTTAAAGTTATTTTTTTTTGCGTTAATGAACGATTACGACAACATGTTGTCGAAGATTAATCACGGATTGGTCTACCTACTGCGAAGTTAGAGATAGTGGACATGATGCGCGCGAACACCAGACAGAACTTGTCAAATTGCTCAAAAATTGCTGTGAAAAAAAAAAAGAGCACGGGTGAGCCAGACAAAGACGACTTCAAAATTGTATCTCTCCGATCAAAGATATTGTGAACACACCCACAACACTTGCACAAGTTGATTCAGAAACTATCGCGAGTACCCACGAAATACGGGTGAGTCGAAAAAAGTACGAGCCATATTACGACCACCAACCAATTCAACCATTCCAACAAAACTAGCATCTGTCATTTTCCCGTTACAACCGAATGTCTGGTGACGAATCACAAACATATATTTACAACACCGCTAGTCCAGCGTCATTACCGAACAACAAGTGTCCTTCAACCAAGAAAAAATTTCTCATTTGACCATGTTGATGTCGCATGTAACCACCACACGACGACGATGAGACATCAACATGGTCAAATGAGAAATTTTTTCTTGGTTGAAGGACACTTGTTGTTCGGTAATGACGCTGGACTAGCGGTGTTGTAAATATATGTTTGTGATTCGTCACCAGACATTCGGTTGTAACGGGAAAATGACAGATGCTAGTTTTGTTGGAATGGTTGAATTGGTTGGTGGTCGTAATATGGCTCGTACTTTTTTCGACTCACCCGTATTTCGTGGGTACTCGCGATAGTTTCTGAATCAACTTGTGCAAGTGTTGTGGGTGTGTTCACAATATCTTTGATGGGAGAGATACAATTTTGAAGTCGTCTTTGTCTGGCTCACCCGTGCTCTTTTTTTTTTCACAGCAATTTTTGAGCAATTTGACAAGTTATGTCTGGTGTTCGCGCGCATCATGTCCACTATCTCTAACTTCGCAGTAGGTAGACCAATCCGTGATTAATCTTCGACAACATGTTGTCGTAATCGTTCATTAACGCAAAAAAAAAATAACTTTAAGCTTTAACACAACTCGTCTGGTATTTCTGTTTCACGCTTCTGTTTATGTGACTAAGGGTACTTTTGGTGTTATAACATTTTCAGTGATTATGTTTAGACTAAACACCATACCTCGAGCTTTGTGACCGTCAAAATTCAAGAAAGACTTCTACAAATTTTTGAACGACAATTTCCTCAGAAATAAACTTACATATTTCCATCGCTCAGAAAAAAAAAAAACATACACAAAAGATTCACCACCGGCCTATAGGCTTTCTCAAATCAGACTTCAAGTTTTCCACAAGTGCAATGTTCGGGAAGCAACTCGTGATCTCACAACTCTGAAAGCGACTATTCGCTAAGCACCTGGAAAAAAAAATGTGATAGTCCTTGCTATCTGTGAGTGGTCAGTTTGTGTCACACATGGTCAGTGGTCTGGTCGTGTGTTGTAAGTTGGTCATGGAGAAATTTTGGAATGGAGAAAAGTATTGTAAAGATCTGTTACTGTTCGTCCCTGGACATTCGTAGTGAAGGGAAAATGTATGAGCTGTTAGCATGATTGGAACGGGTTCATTGTATGCTGGTCGTATTTTGGTTTGTGCTTTACGCCAAGAATGGAGTGTCTTTTTGGTTGTTTTTTTCACGGTGACGCGGGTTATGTTGTGTGTAATCGCTTGGTAACTGGATAAACAGCTGGTGAAAACTCACTGTATCTGTCTTTCCTTAAAACTTGATCTATGAGTTGGTTGAAAACAAGACTTCAATCAAATTGTTTTCCGAAACACCGCCTTTTGTGGACCCTCGCTATAGATTCTGAACCCACTATTACAACTATTGTAGATGTGTTGACAATATGATTGCTCAGAGAGACCCAAGTTGGAGTCGCCTTCGTCTGGTAAGCCATTACTCCTTCTCAAAGCGTTGTCTTGACACTCAGGCAAACTCAGTTTGGTGTTCGGGTACATCGTGTCCACTATCTCTAACTTCACAGTAGACTAAAAAAAAGTCTGTGTTGGGCAGTGTGCTATCTATACCTTAGTCGACTCACCTGTTACTTTTAAAAGTGTTGCTGTTGAAAAGTGGTGGGTTCGTGTCAAATCATTTGATAGATGTCACCATCAGACCTGTGGCTAGCTTGGTTTTGCCACAAATTATCCTGTCTTGTATGTGCACGGTGTCCATACCCACTTGCTTCCCTCTTATTTTTCGCGCATCGGCTGTCAGACTCAAGTATACATGGTTGGTGGTTTTACCGATGATTAGCAGATAACCGATTGAAAAGACGATTAGAGGCCATAGATGTGAACTTTTTCAGAAGTATTAGAGCGTTTCCCTGAGTTTTTGAAAAGAGTCCAACACAAAAAGAAAGCTCTTAGTCAACAGTCGAAAGAAACAACCGACGTTTTACTGGCACATCATGAAAAAAAGGACAGTCAGTCCCAATACTTTGGTACAACTACCAAAGTATAGGGAAGGTGAGCTCGTGTTCGACAAAAAAAAGAGAGATGATGGTAGATACTTTGGTGTTTTGGCATGGAAAACACGCAACAACTGACCTGATATGTTGCACAGTGGACAGACAAATGTGGTCAGGGATGATGATTGTCTACGTCCGTTGGTATGGTACATGCTAATCATGGTCTTATCATGATAATCCTCCCACCCGAGGATTCCGTCATCGTGTTCTTTTTCATGATCGTTAACCAAATTTGACACTCAAGCCAGGTATTATCTACCAGGAAGGCGGGCTATACATACCATACCTAGACCATTGAGATGACAACAAGGCTCCCATGATTTACAGGCTCATCATCTTCACGTCAACAGGATGGAAAACATCATTGTGAGCTCAATCACAGCTTAGGATATGTTGGGTGCGAAGATCCCTAGATGCCGAATTTCATTCCAGGAAACCTTACTTAAACATTACAATGAGGGTGAAGGCCAGTGTTCAGGTATTTGACAATGTCAGAGTTCGAAATTGCCTTCTTCAAGCTTGCTGACAACGTAGCCTCGATGACTGTGTTTTCAGGCTCGTTAACCATATTTGACACTTAGGACAGGTATCATCTGGTTGGGAGGAGATCTCTACATACCATACATTGACTCAGAAAAGTGATAAAAAAAGATCTCCACGAATTATAGACCTATCAGCCCCCTCCCATGTGTATGAACGTTGGCGGAGAAGATGATCATTTGCAGGTGTGTCTGCAAGATGGAAATCTCTTCGCTTCAACACATCTAGGATACATCCAAACTGAAGTTCAGATGATATATCTCACACACAACACAGTTCCGATAGTGTATAGGAACAGTCACATGTAGACACCAGTCACATCACTAGCAACATTTGCAGTGATAAATCTCTCAACGCAAACTTTACATTACTTACACCAGAACCATTAGCTACATGTTTGTACCACGTTGTGGACTTACGTAGAAATACTATGTTTCAACTACCTCTGTCTGTCATGACATTACGATCCTTCGCATGTTCATTACCAAAAGAGAACTCTGTTGCCAGAACAATTAACGACAACAGTATCTGTCATGTCAACAACATGTTCACTCAACCATCATGGTGTTTCGACAATAACACCATCATCTTTTTCATATGTGTCACCAACAGCACATCCAGTGTTTCGCCTAGCTCGGTAATTATGGATTCTGCTTTGATTTTGGTCTCATCTGAATATCCAATATTGAAAAAAACCCGTTCAACAGATGTTAAACTATCTCAACTTTTCCAAACAAAACAAAAATTATCGACGTCACTCGTAACGCTGTCTGTGAGTTTATCAGAGATTACGGTGTCAGGAAAATATATTGTTGTTGATCCCTCGTATCACCATATCAATAGTTCTCAGTTTTAAAGGATGACTGAGATAACTAATTTATACTGCGGGCAAACAGCGATAATAAAATATAACAAAGAGAACTCGATACCTATTTTATAAAAAGAGGAGTAAAACATGGATGCATCCTATCACCATGCTTGTGGAGTATATACACCGAGAAAATCTTTAAAACATCACATAAATACCATACCTAAACATTAATGGAGAGATGATCATTAACCTAAAATATGCTGATGATACTGTATTAGTACCAGAAAATCATAAAGATCTACAACATTACTTAATGAATTAAACATGACAAGCAAAAAAAAAAATAATAATAATAATAATAATAATAAATATGGATTAGATATGAATATCAAAAGAAAGTAAAACTATGATCATAAACAAAGATAATACTCAAAACCTACAAGTGAATATATCAAAATTGAAGGAATAGACCTGGAGATAGTTCAGAGCTACAACTACCTTGGACATACTATAACCAGTAATGGAAAATGTAAACTGAAATAAGCAAAAGAATATGAATGGTGAAAAATAACGTTAACACCATGAAACATATACTAACATCAAAGCAAATAAGATCAGGGCTAAAACTAAGAATAGCAAAATGTTGTCTTCTCAACGTTCCTAAATGGTGCATAAACAGGGACATTAGACAAGAAAACAGAACAGACAACTGAAGCCTTTGATATGTGGTATATAGAAGAATAGGTAGAATTGGATGGAAGGAAAAGAAAAACAACGATGAAGTCTTGAAACAACTAACAATGAAAAGAGAACTACTAAGCACAATTAAAAACTGCAGTTTTTGAGCCATGTTAAAAGACACAACAGTCTACTAAAAGTAATCCTGGAGGGGAAAATACAAAGTAAAAGAGGGAGAGGCAGACCACGACTAACATTGACGAGTAACATCAAAAGATGGACAAATCAACCGATGACAACGTGCACATTTAAAGCAAGAGACAGAGCAGAATGACGCTCCATGGTCGCCGTTATCAGTGCCAAGAAATATATTACGCAGAATCATTCTGGAGAGAGTAAAAGAGGCCAGAGGAAATATATAGATGATCTAGCTAAAGAGGCTGAGGAAGCAGCAAATAAAAGGAATTATAAAGCACTGTACAACCGTACACAGAAACTTGTGTGGAAAATGCAAACAGATCGCTGCCTTTATTAGAGATAAGACAGGAAATCAGCCTAGTACTATAAGGGAACACCTAGAGAGATGGAAATAGCACTTTGAAGAACTTTTGGAACAGCCCCGGCTCAAATCATCCTCAAGATATACTACCAGCAGAAGTTATTTTTAAAAATGGTAAAGCCATAGGGCCAGATGAAATTCCTTCGGAGTATTAACACCTCTACCATGATGTTACATAATCTATTAGATACAATTTGGGGGGACGGAAGAAGGTTATATGATCAACTACCATTAGAAAGGAAGTTTACAAGGGTGTACATATTATTATGGGAATTATGCTGCTATCAGTGCCAGGATGAATAAAAAAAAATTAAGTAGATTTATTCTGGAGAGACTAAAAAAGGCCACAGAGAAGTATTTGAGAGACGCACACGTATTTTAGGAAGAACAGCTCATGTGCTGATCACATTACTACTCTACGTATAACAATTGAACAAAGATTACGAAACGGTATTTGCTAGTTTAGACAGAGGAATGGTTTGGAAGTTGGTGAGTCACTATGGATTCCCACAAAGTTTATTAACCTGATAAGAATAATGTATAACACACACACAAAAAAAAACAGACGCACTTTTCTTTATAATAACCAACATTTTAAATTTATATTTTAATATATATGTTTTGGAAACATTTTAATAGAACTCCGCCGTGTGGGAATATCCATGTTGTAGTTTTTCTACGCCGTGTAGTTGGAGGCATTGGTTGCAAACTGTTATATCGCGAGTCTAGCGTTCACGTCAGAATCGTAAAGGGAGGATCGTAGGTTTTTCGCTAGGTGAAAAAAAAATATTTAAAAAAAACGCGTTGTGTATGACTGGTAGTTTGTCGGTTGCAGCATGGACTTGTTGGGTATTATGTTTATAATACGTTTGATAGTTTTAGACGTTGCGGTTTTTGTTCGTTTTACTTATTACATCTTTAATTATGGCGCTCGTTTCCTTCTCGCTTTTTGGAAGAGACGCTATTTATCCTGATTTTGACGTTAGCTGTTGAAGAATAGGCTCTATAACTAATGCCGTTGTTGCTATTCTTCTCGTAAATCTGTGCCTGTCACAGGCAACCTGCATCCACGTTGATCGTCTATCCTCTGTAAGATCATCCAAATGATGGACTGTCACCAACTCTTCGGCAAACGTCACCTAAAGTAATTTGAAATTTTAAAAAAATTAGAGTATTTTAATATTCTAAAAAAAAAATAAGCGATGGAGAGAGAATAAGATAAGACATGCTAACCTTGCGGTCGGTTTTTTGTAAAATACTCTGCTCACTAATATCCATAGCGCTCATCCCAATTAGCGTATTGCTTTGAGTTATTCTAGCTAGTTGCTTTATATATATATTTTTTTCTCTCTCTCTTTTGGAGAGGTAGCCTAAAGGAACACGATGGCTGGTAATTGATACAATTGTCCTAGATGTGGGCGAGTATTCTCCAGGCTCCGCTCGCTAAATAGAAACGTTGAGAGTGTTCACGGAATCTGTTAATAATTTACAGATATGGAACCTATCTAGCAGTGTTAACACTGTGGTTGACTGCCCGACCGACGCTAGTCGAATGAATATATTAAATCGTGTACGCGCCTTTTTTTACATAACCTGTTGCGTTTCGCGCTCGCTGGAGAAAATAATCATTAAACTCACGCGCGAACAGAATTGATTGGGTCATTATGTGCCACGGTAGGAGAAAATGACTGTTCGTTAATACCGCCAGCAAGATTTGCCAATATATATATATGTATATATACCTACTTACGGTCCATATCTTAAATACGGGGCCCATTTACGTCCACGTAGATATAATAACTATTAACTTATTACTATTATATGTATATATACTCACCATAACTATGAAATAACTAACGTATCACTACTCCCTAATATGGTAGTTTCACTTCCGGAGTGGGCGTGGTCTATAGCCGGACAACACACACACACACTAGCTCCTATTGGAAGTCACTTTGGCGGGAAAAACTGATGTCCATCACTCATGACTCAGTAATTATCCCTCAACTACCAATCCTCTTCATGCACTATACAAGCCCTATTCATATATACATATATATCATGACAGAAGCTCCACCACCACCACCACCTTCCACCATGGGAAAGTGGTGGTATCCTACTATATAACTCTTGTACTTGAAGGAGGAAATCTTTCCTCCTTCCTCCTACTCTTTGGTCAACTAAAAAACCAGGAGCATAACGTGCGCCTCCCACTACTGGTGTGTGTTATGTATGTATGCATATATATGTGTGTGTGTGTGCATGAGCGCGCGTGCGTGTTTGTGTAAACTAAATTAATTTTGTCTTGGATAACCTGTACATTAGGTGCTACATGTAACCTAGTATTATCTTTCTCCCAACGCCTCGCAACTAAAAAAAAAAAAAGAAAAAAAAAACAAAACAAATCGACAATGAAAGTGATATTATGGCCGCATCCGTGCGCAGAAAGCAAAAAATGTTTCTATTATATGTTTCGTGTAAGTTTTCTCAATGTTCTTATGTCAGAGAGAATGTTGTATAGTTTGCATTGATTAATTCAAGAACATCGGAATGTATACCGAATGTCTCATTATTAGAGAAACCTTATTTGAAAGATTGTTGTTCCACATTGGTTTCTTTATTAAAGAAAACGGCACATTCTTTTTTCCATTTCTAGAAACTATCACACAATTAGCTACAAATTCAGTGTGGTGTGAATATGATCCTTGATCTAATAGATTACTAGTAAGATGTGAAAGGAAGACATTCTAAATGAACCCATTCTATCTGTATGATAAATAACACATGTAATATGCTGTCGTGTTCTTCAGCTATTTAAAAGTTAACTATTGTTGTGCTTGGATATCTCACATGACTGTTCCTGTATGACCTGTCAACGCAGATTGAAATATAAAAAAAAAAACGGAAAAAGAATAACAAAACTAACATCATGTGCGCGTGACCAAAACGCACAAATGGTAAACTCAATAAAAGAAAGAACAAAACTGTAATCATGTGCGTGACCAAGAAGCACAACATGGTAAACTCAATAAAAGAAAGAAAGAAAAATAAACCAGGAGGAGCATTTTAACCTTCACGCAGAGTTGACCTAAGATTATGAAAACTTGGAATAAACCTTTGACTGGAAAAACTTGTTAGTCTTGTAATACTGCCAAACTAGGAGAGTTCACCCTGACTGCAAACTAGCACTACCTTGCAGGGAGGGAGATCTAGGGAAACAAAAGGCTAGGGATGCAATCCAGATTTTTTTTTTTTCGTTCGCCAGCTTAGACCTTTGACGAAGTCCTTAGAGACTAGGAACTGAATTTTGCGTGTTAATCCATTTTTTCCTGGCAACTGTGTGCACAGGGGTCCCTCGCCGCACAGGCAGATAACTCCGTCTTCGGAAGTACTCATATTTTTTCCGTCGATGAGTAATTGACGTTTCAAGCCGGGCCTCGCTGCTGAGACCAGGGGTGGTTGCCGCAGAGAGAAATCACAAATAAAAATCCCAGCTGGTGTAGCCGGGGATTTGAACCCACAAACCCTCTGTCTCGAGGCCGGCGTCTTGCCTCTAGACTAACCAGTCCCATCATTCAGATCTGATGCGCACTGAAGACAACTGTTCCCGACCACAAGGTGACAGATAAGTGGAAGAAGAAAATATAAGCAGGTCAAACATTTAAATGAATCTTCATACTTGAATCTCTTAATGATTCACACTCTTCATACTTTTTCTTTTGATCTTCTTATCCTTTGATCCTGTACCAAAAATATAGTCAGTGACTGATGTGCCTCCTGGTGTCTTGATAGAACAACAGAAAAGTTCTTAAATTTCGCTCGGTCAGTAGCCATCCATCGCAGGGTGCCCCATGTCTCGCACAAACTATTCATCTGTTTCCACTTGGCTTAGACAAGTTTTCTTTGGTCTGTCTCTCGTCTTCCTATTGGAGTTCACAACATGCCACTTCTTGTTTATGATTGTATATTAATCTTTAACGAGCACATGAATTGTGAAACTTCATCAACTGCTTGTTGTCAGGCTGTACATTTCTTCTTGGTCGCATAATTTGAGCACTTCTTGGTTGCAATTCTTATTTGGGTAAAATATTCGGATAATTTTACTCGGACAGTGTGTGTACACTTTATACTTTTTCTTTGTTACCATGTATTGATATCAATACAGAAACAGTGAACACATCTCATATATCCTTAGTTTAGTTGCTGTTTTGTACAGGGCAGATCTTAATTATTTTATCAAATTAATTTGTGTGGACATACATTTTAATAAGGAGAATTGAGTCAAGAGTACGTGATGCTTTTCACATAATTAATGTACCGTGAGGTGACAGGCTGAGAATCCCTGTTTTGAAAACGTAGACTTTTTCATAAAGCAAATCGTCTGTACATCTACCGTAGTTGTCCAACTAGTGCTGTGTACTTCAACTACAGACTTATGTTGAAGTCGTCTGATCGTTTCTTTCCTCGATCCCCTGTCGTCTGCAGCTCACTTCAGCTCGGTTTAATCGAGAAGTTAGATGTCAGGGGCCACAGGCGATGTACGTGACATGAGCTGAAAGCTATCACTGACTCTTAGTAGATTTCTGGTGTAGGGATTACTGAACTAAAATTGATCAAGATCCTTGTCCACCGAACCTTCGTATAGCAGCCGTAGAAATAAACTTATGTAGCAAGCTGGTCTGAGTAGGGATAGAAGAGGAATGCAAATCCAGTATCTAGAAATATGTTTGTTTCGATGTTTTTGGACTGAAATGCTCAGCTGTCGCAGCCTGTTGTCACTTACTTACAACATGGTGTAATCTGCATCCATTTAAAGACGAGAAAGAGAAGTTATCCTGGGGCCAAATCCAAACAAATTTCATGTCGAGACAGGAAAGTTGTTCTGTGGCGTCATTTTTGTCTTTTTCTTAAAATTTGTATTCTGACATTATTCCACCATAGAATACATAAAGAAACAACAGATAACATGGATTGGCCACGTGACAAGGCAGAGTAATCAAAACACAACACAACGAGCCCTCAGTAAACGTTGCGAGAACATCAGACCCAAGGGTCGACCACGAAAAAGATGGATCGACGGAATATTAGAAGCACTAAGAAGCATAACAGATGCGAACAGAAGAGCAAAAGACCGCAAATTATATCTCCCCTCGACGCTGAAAGGCAAATGAGGAAGGAAAGAAGAAGAAGAAGAAGACATTGTTTTGCTGCCTACGCTGTATTCTTGCATTCAATATAGAAGACCTTCACATTGCTACCAAGCCAGTAAAGATTATCATTTTGGATAACGCCCCCTCCCATATTTACTTTTCAGTCCGTAGGCTGAGTGCTTGAATTGTTGACGAATGGATTCCATATTTACGTGGAGCCAACCCAATTGACATAACTAGAGGTAATAACAAAATCCCCCCCCCCCACTCGATTTTGACCAGCTGTTTATCAGCTCACGTGATGGTAATCATGTCAACTCTGATTCATGATTTATAAATGCAATGTGGAAGCTTAATAGCGAAATAGTTGTTAAATTGTTGTGAGCTTTGTTTGGTTTCCCTTGACACCGGTTGATGTTCAGGACTGGCGCATGCCCCAAAGGTTTCCACATTTCTGTGTAATTGAATGTGTCAGATGTAATCTCAGAGCCGCCTACATGGTCGTCTAGATTTTTTGTAACGTATTGTTCGTGGACTAACTTATATTGATGAATGGTTGAACCTGATCATACTTAATTTACGTTTTTATTTGATCTATCGCTGGGGTCAAGGCTGCGGATAGCACACACCTAGGCCGAAAGTGGTCAGCTGCTTATATGCTTGTATGTCAAGGTCAACTCGATCAGAGGATGACGTCATGGGACACACCAAAATGGCAGCTTATTTATATTCGAGCCATGGACTAAGTTATGTTTCCTTTGAAAACCACGATATCTGTTATTGCAGCGATTTTTGAAAATGTATTCAAGGGTTTTGAACATAAATGTTTGTTCACAGTTCGTTAACCTTCGCTGTAGATAAAGTCTTTATTTTGATGGCTTCGTTTTTGTGACCTTGGTAGCTAAGGACCTAACTTGTGCAAACGGATGGCATTGGCAAGGATCATTTTGAATCTATGAAGTGGGCTCATTTTATGTTTAACTCAAAAGCATATGTGCTTTTTAACCAAAGACCTTTTTTTTTGGGGGGGGGGGAGGACTCAAGGAAGATATCCCCGATGGAAGAATAAATTGTACTATTAGTCCCATAAATGATTCGCTTCCAGAGGTTTATGATGTAAACAAAGCAGTTTTGTCATTGCAAGTGAATAATGTCCACACCAATAATTGGTCAGGATTGTGTAGCAGCAGCAGCTTTATAGCGAACACAGAAAACATCATAGGATTGTGCTGTTCTGAAACAGCTTTGCCATGCTACCCTAGAATTGCCTTTAATGGGATTACTGTGACCACAAACCACTCTCCATTTGTGTGTCACATATTTACACCCCAGAAAGAAATACTGAATATAACAACATCATGTGCCGTATGTGATATTAATGACCACAAACCAGGAGCCTCCTGTATGATTGATACAACTGTTGCGCCAAGCACTTCATCAGCAGAGCCAGATCTATGGAATGTTAATCTGACATTGTTCTTGAATGATGTCCAAGTTAATGAGACATCATAATCGTGTGGCAGCAGCTACAAGAAAGGAGCAGAGAACATCAAGTTCTGCTGCTATAAAGGAGACTTGCCTTAAAAAGTAAAAAAGTAAAGTACCCCCCGTCACGCCAAGTGGCGTATAGGGAAATATGGTGTTAGTGACCCTATATTTTACAGACCTTCAGCACATGATTTTTTGGGGTAATGTGGTCGGTATTACGCCCGTGCTGCTTTTACTTTCCCAGAAAAAATCCGGTACCCATTTAAGGCTGGGTGAACCCGGAGCCGTCGGTTGGGATCGAACCCTACCCCTTGTCCGTAGTAGTCCAGTTCACTAACCACTGAGCTATCGCGGCTCCTACTAATTTTTAGGGAATTAGTAAAACCCAGGTGTCCTCGCCAGGATTACGAACCCGGCTGTTGCCGTGGTAAGCCAACCGCCTATCGATTGCAGACTTGCCTTGCTATCCCAGAATTGCCTTAAATGGGATCACTGTAGTTGAAAACTTCTCCTCTTGTGTAAACTACACATTCACATCCAACAAGAGTGAATCAGTGAAGGTCACAAAATCATATTCTTTCTGTGGTTTTACTAACTACAGGTCAGGTGGCTTCTGTTGGATGGAAATGATAACTTACCACCACTGTGTGTCTATATGTTTGGAATTGGAGTCATCAACGATGGCCTAACATCATCAAGTGCTACGACGATCATCATTTTCGGGAGGACGCGAACTTCCATGGTATATGGTGGATAGGCGGCAGGAACCATTGAAGGCTATGTTTGAAAAGTGTTCCTTCTTGGAGTTTCCTCATATTCCAAGTCCGGCTTGTTGCAGGAGCTACTGAGTTAAGTGCTCTGTGCACACCGTGAGCTGTGTGTCTCATCCGTTTTGATCCTGTTTCGATATCTCGCTTGTTTACGATGAATGATGATATCGTATGCTAGGGAACAGTTGGCTGTGTTCACTTTCTGCGCGGTTTCGCCTTATGTCTTTCGGTGTGTGCTGAGAATGCTACGATGGGGACTACAGTTACCTTTCTTTGTTTGGGAGATGTGTTAGCAATTCGGATGATTCCACTGGCACGGGCGGTTGAGCAATTATGGATTTTAATTCGTTTGCAGTGATACCGAGGCCTTCCATAACCAATAACCATAACCAATAACCAATAACTCGATCAACAAATCTCTTCATAAGCTGTAAGCCCAGGGATCACTGAAATATTGTTTTTGGTTATGGTGTTATAATATATAACAGAACATAACACAATATAATATAATATATTATTATAGATTATGTGTAATAATGTATAATTGCATTTAATATAACATGTAATAATTATCTCCAAAACAGCAAACTAAAACCGAAATTGTTAACAAGAGTAACAGAAGAAAAAACAATGAAACGGGTTGTGTAACTTGATGGTTTTTGAAAGACAATACAAAACAACCAAAATTACAGTGAAATGTCTTCTTACCGACGAGATATAGTAGATTGTCTAGGACAGATTATATAGAAATAAACAAATTAAAGTACATATTACCAACTATGTATTAAGCATATTTCCATAAAATTAGGAAGATACTATGCAATCAATTTTTGACACTAGAAACTAGAAAAAGAGTTCTTAAATATTATATAGAGCCAGTCTTAACATATGGATGTCAATCGTGGACAATAGGACAACAGAAAAAAAAAATCACTGGTGGCTGTAGAAATGTGATTTTACAGAAGAATGTTGAGAATACCATGGACAGCTAAGAAGAGTAATGAAAAGATTCTGAGAGAGGCCAAAGCTAAAAGAGAGCTAATTTAGGAAGAAATAATCATCTTTATTTTGGCCATATAATAAGAAGGGAACAGCTGGAATATATTGTAACAACTGGAAACATTGAGGGACGAAGAGATGAGGGAAGCAAAGAGAAAAGATACCATACAGCATAAGGCACCAAGACGGACGCTTGTTTGCGTTCGAGCCATGATGTAATCAATGTTGACTTTGCTTGTCTCCAACGGTTTGTCTCATTCTATTAGAGAACATCACGCTATATGTTATCACAGCGAGTTGGCAGATTTTTAGAAATGTAATCACGGGTTTGATAATAAATGTTTGTACACAGTTCGTTAACTATCGCTGTAGATCAAGTCTTTATTCAGCTGGTTTCGTTCGCGGTCTTGGAAGCTAATGACCTAACTTGTGCAGACGGTTGGTTTTGGGCAAATTGTACGTTACAATGTCACTGATATCATGACTCAGTTTGTGACAAAACTACAGGGACATGCCCAAGCAATGACAGTTGTCAGCACGAATATTTCGGACCCCAGTGTCAGACAATGGATCTCGTGTAAAAATGCGCCCAAAAATCTGAACCTATTTTCCTGTTTGATAACGACACCACATGTAATCCGGACACAAATTCTGCATAGTTGAGGCAACTCTCAATCAATCTTTGCCGTTCTCCTGGTTTAGGATTTATGTGATTGACTTAATAGATCCGGACAGTTTCATGGTAAAACTAAATGGTTCTGCCTCATGTAACAATGAATTAAGGTTTGTAGTTAGTCAGCACGAGATTGATGTCTTTTGCTCTGGGGCTGGTCTGATCAACAAGTTACGGATTGAATGGGCGATAGTTGCAAATATCTGCTCTATCTACATTGGCGGGGGTCGGAATGTGGCTCTCAAACAGAACACAAACCAGACCGACACATTTAATGCTTGTTATACAGGAGACGGATGTGGACCAGAGGCCGCAGTTAATGGCAAAACAAAGACCAATCTCTATGACAATGACTGCACACACACAACATTGAGAAGTGGAACCAATCCTGTTTACTGGTATCTGAATTTGCCACGCCCCAGAAGATTCACACCATTCGAATCTATCATCGAGCTAGCACTATGATTCGGGTAAAGAATGTCACTCTAAAGGCTTTCTCTGACAGTGGCGGCGAAGTGTCACCACACAAACGCCAATGGCACACATTAAGATTGAGTTCTCACAGACCATTTCGCAGGCCGACAGTGCACTGACGGTGTATGAGGTGCAAACATTTACAGGCACCTATTGTCTGGACGGGCATTCTGTGTCGTTTTGTGAAGTTTGTAGTGGGTGTAGCAAAGGCTGCAACGTCATCATCGGTACGTGTCATGGCAACTGTTCACATGGGATCTATGGACATGACTGCTCCAGGTCTTGTCTCAGTGTCTGTCCTTTATGTGAGGAAAAATCAGGAAAATGCCTACAATGTAAACATCCTGGCTACACCTGCAATGACACTTGTCCCGATGGTAATATGTGACCCGGAAAGTGCAGACTGTACGTGCAAGGAAACGTACTACGGATCAGACTGCACTCTCAAATGTCCGGACAACTGTTTCAACGACACCTGTGAACAGTCAACCGGGAACTGTACAAGCAAGGGAACGTTCTACGGGTCAGACTGCACTCTCAAATCTCCGGACAACTGTTTGAACGAAACCTGTGAACAGTTAACCGGGGTCTGCGTCTCGTATGTCGATGATTCCCACGTTAAGAAAAGTCTGCCGACTACAACAAACCCAAGCATATGGATACCTTTCGCGATCGCTTCTCTTCTACCTCCTCCTCTGCTCTGCTTCTCTTGAATTGAGCCATGGCTCAATTCTCAGTGTATATCCGTGCTAGTTGTAGCTCATATCTTAGTGGGTGTCTGCGATAACCATGGATGATATCTTAGAGGGTGTATGTGCTGGCCATGGCTCATATATTAATTTGTTTCTGTGCTAGACATGGTTCATATCTTGGTGTGTTTCCGTGAAGCCATGGCTCATATCTTACTGTGTTTCTGTGCTAGCCATGGCTCATATCTTGGTGTGTTTCTGTGCTAGCCATGGCTCATATCTTAGCTTGTGTGTGTGCTAGCCGTGGCTCATATCTTGGTGTGTGTCATGTTAGTCATATCTCATATCTTGGTGTGTCCGTGTTAATCATGTCTCATATCTTTATGTGTGTCTGTGTTCAGTCATATCTCACATCTTAGTGTGTGCATGTCTGTGTTTGTCACATCTCATATCCTTGTGTGTGCATGGCTATGTTAGTCACATCTCATATCTTTGTGTGTGCATGTCTATGTTAGTCATATCTCATACCTCTGTGTGCATGTATATGTTAGGCATGTTTCATATCTTTGTGTGTGCATGTCTATGTCAGTCATATCTCATATCTTTGTGTGCATGTCTATGTTAGTCATGTGTCATATCTTTGCGTGCATGTCAGTGTTAGTCATATCTCATATCTTGACGTGTGTCAGTGTTAGTCATGCCTCGTATCGCTGTGTGCATGTCTGTGTTAGTCACATCTCATATCCTTGTGTGTGCATAGCTATGTTAGTCACATGTCATATCTTTGTGTGTGCATGTCTATGTTAGTCATATCTCATATCTTTGTGTGCATGTATATGTTAGGCATGTTTCATATCTTTGTGTGCATGTTTATGTTAGTCATGTGTTGTATCTTTGCGTGCATGTCTGTGTTAGTCATATCTCATATCTTGACGTGTGTCAGTGTTAGTCATGCCTCTTATCGCTGTGTGCATGTCTGTGTTAGTCACATCTCATATCTTTGTGTGTGCATGTCTGTGTTAGTCACCTCTAGTGACTCGGGCAGATGGTGCTCGTGAACCTGGAAGGGCCGACCATATAAGGGCAGAATCCCCCTACAGAAAAGACAATCTGCTGCCTTGCAGGAAGATTGGGGACAATCAAAGGCTAAGGAAAGCAAACGCTGAATAAAATGCAGGCTGAAAAAGGATGCACTGGGCCACTGGCGCATAACACAGTGCAACGTTTTAACGGGTGTTCAATCAGAGTGGATCTGGCAGACTCTAATTGTGATGTTCTGTCTGTGGGGGCGATCAACACACTTAACCTGACAGTTGACTGCATGTGAGAGTCTGGAATCCTACTCTGATTGATTCCTGATCGCAGAGAGAGAGAGAGAGAGAGAGAGAGAGATACATCATAAGAGAATGGCTTGGCAGAAGGTCAACAACAGAAATGATAAATAACTGTCATGATAGAAAGTTGTGGAGAGACATTGGTACTTGATGATGATTACCGACCAGGGTTAAGACTACCCTGTAAGCCTCTTTTCCTAATTATTTTAATTGCTTTTGAAGCGTCATTTTTTTTCCATTCTTTACTTTTGTATGCCAGTTTCTCAGTTTGTTCGAATGTTCTTCCTGTATAATTTTCTCCAATGTCGACATCTTTATCCTACCCACTGTCACTATACTGCCTGAATGCCACTGATTTTATTTTTCTTAATAATACTTCTCTTATGTTTCGAGGGCACACAGGAATATTGATATTACTTTTGTGCAAAGTGTAGTCTTGTATCTTAGGTTCATTGATTTGTCTTGCAAACTTAATTTCAGTTTTGTTAATAGTATCGTCTGCGTTACTCTAGTATTGATTTCAATTTTGTTATTGATGCTGGATCCTCGGTATTTGAATTGTTGTACATTTATTTTCACGATTACCCGCTGTAGAAGGCTTTGTTTTCGTGGTGCTGTTGTTATGGTAGACATTGTTTTGGTCCTTTGTTGATCCCAATGACAGTGATCACTAATAACATGGATGAAGTGCACTTGTGTGACTTTAGAATGAGATGGTCACGACAAGAATTATCACATCGGATAAGACCGTCTCAAATGGAGGCATTAGAAGACATTTTTAAAATAAATAAATCAATATCATGTATCAAACAGGTTGGCGTAGGCGATCATGTCCTTCCACAATCTTCTATCTACAGTGCATCGTATCAGTTCTGTTGTTGACTGTTTTCCATGCAATGACACCAAGCTATCCAGAATTTAGGGAGCCGCGATAGCTCAGTGGTTAGTGAACTGGACTACAAAGGACAAGAGGTAGGGTTCGATCCCAACCGACGGCTTTCGGGTTCACCCAGCCTTTAATGGGTACCGGATTTTTTTCTGGGAAAGTAAAGTGGCACGGGCGTAATACCGACCACATTACCCCAAAAATCATGTGCCGAAGGTCTGTAAAATTTATGGTCACTAACACCATATTCCCTATACGCCACTTGGCGTGACGGGGGCACTTTACTTTACTTTTTTGAAATCCAGAATTTGCTCTCTTTGTCGTCCTCGATCTCTCTTTCCTTCTATTTTGCCAGTTGTAACCAAATATTCCAACTTTCCTTTTCTCACGATGTGTCCGAAATATGTTGATTGTTTATTTCTGATGTTTTTTATTTCCCTTTTTGTGTTGGCATTTGCGAATTTCCTCATTGGTCTTTATAGTTGTCCAGGGAACTTTCAACATTCTTCTGAGAAATCCTAACTCTGTGGCCTCTAATCGTCTTTTCATTTGTTTGTATACAGTCCATGATTCACTTCCATAGGTCAGAATTGGTTCTATATAGCACCGATAAACTCTCTTTCTCATTTCTATTGACATAGATTTGTTGCATAATATATTTTTCATTTTCTGAAATGCTATTTTGGCCTGAGCTATTCTGCTTTTTATTTATGTGGTGCATCTCCCATCTGATGTTATTATTGTGCCAAGTATTTGATGCGTTGCACTTGTTTTAGATTTGTCGTCTTATTTATTTTTATGCTGCATGATGGTGATGATTGTTTCTTCGATATGACCATTACTTCTGTTTTATTACTTTTCAGACTGAGACCTTTTTGTTGAAATAAAACATACAAATCTATTAATAAATAATGTGACAATTTGATTCCTGACAAGAACGAAGAAAGACTTTAGCCATGCAGCAAGTGTGGCTTATATTATTATTATTTTTTTTAATTATACCGGCACGTTTTTGCATCATCTCTCTGCCAGCCCAGATTTCTAGTCCATCAAAGATCTCCAGTACCCATTTAAATGTAGGTTAATCTAAGGCGCCGATCGGTTGACCTCTTATCCTCAGGATACTAGTTGGCTAACTATTGATAATGAATTCCCCATATGACCATTAAGCTCTTGTTAAGAATCTCAGCAAGTCGTTTTCTGTAGAAAAAAAGTATTAATTTTTTTCCAGATCTTTCTTTCTTTCTTTCTTTCTTTCTTTCTTTCTTTCTTTCTTTCTTTCTTCTCTTTCTTTCTTTCTTTCTTTCTTTCTTTCTTTCTTTCTTTCTTTCTTTCTTTCTTTCTTTCTTTCTTTCCCCTCTCCATTCCTTCCTCCCCCCCCCCCCTTCTTTCCTTCCTTCCTATTGTAAAATAATTACCTAAAATTATTTAATAAACTTGTTAGTTTGTCCCAGACTCTTCTTGACATCGTCTTCTCTCGATATCCCCCCCCCCCCCTTTTCCCTCTTCTCGTTCAGCCTAAGCAATGCACAATAATTCTAACTTAAAAAAAAATATCTATCATTGTTCTCTTGATAGATCTTCTTGAAATATTTTCTAATTTGTAACTGCCCATCGGTGCTGGAACCTTCTGAAAATAAATGGACACTTTCGTCACTATAGCTGATCTCTCGGGCGGTGCTAATTATTGTCATAAATACCTTTTACCATAGAGGAGTAATGACATTCCACTGAGTGTCATTTAACGCTGTGCAGTGAATTAACTAAAAGCAGTTAGCGGCACATGGGCTAACTGCTGGCTTCTGGGCTAGTAAATCAGGGTTGATCAATGTCATGCTTAACCTCTTCAAGAGGGCCACGAAAAAAAAAACTGGCTACTGCCAAGCTTATATGATTCAAAGAGGGAAGACAACCTCGGTACTGACAAAGGTTTCCTTGCTTAAATTGGATGTGTTGGACCGAATAGCGAAAATACCGCAGTTTATTGAAAATCACTAATCAATGCATCCGTTTTTTGTTTGTTTCTTGCAACTTTGGAAGCGAACATAATAGAACAACAATCTCGAGAGAGAAAGAACGCCAACAAATACACCAGCTATGTATTAGGAATAGATAAATAAAGGAGAAGTCATAAAAATGAGGACATGTTCGGGCGTGTCGATATGAAACCATGTTTCATTATTGGAAGCCCTAGTGCGATAATAACGGTAGAGATTTTTGCCCGTAGATTCCAGCAGCCGGTTTTTTATTAAGAGAAGTCGACATAGAACAAATCTCGAGCTGCATTCAAAGGCAACACATTATTGTTTGGCCCACCTAGAGAGAATGTCATGTGACCCTGTATATTACAACATGAAGAAAGAGTCTCTAGTGTGATGTAGAAAGAAAAAATGGTGCTATTGCTAGTATTTGTCAGAAATAACAGTTGAAATGGTTTGCTCATCTTGAAATAATGTCAAAAGATTCTATACGGCACAGTGTACATATATATTAGAAGAGGAGATGGAAGAGGAACACGTGTGGGCCCTAGTAAGATGCACTGACAGCATCAGAGAAGCGCTACAATATCAATTGACAATGGTTGAGGTTGTTTGAATTGCTACAATTAGCACTTTCTATCATCATCGACTCCTGAAGTATAAGAGAAAGTGAAGAGAGAGAGAACTAGTATTTGTTTGACCATCGATTCATCTTTGGGTGATGTGGTCAGCACTAAGTAAGTGCTGTCTTTCTTTTCTAGAAAAAAGTATCCACTACTTAGTTAAGGCTGGGTGAACTCACGATCCGTCGATCTGGGGATGGGACTTCTTGTGATATGTAAACTAGAAGCACAGAGTCATATACAGAAAGAGGAGAATAGCTCAGAACTCGAGACAGACCTACAGTAAAATATAGATCTACGGGAGCTCTAGGACAGCTTCATATGTTAGAGGTTGAGGCTACCATAAGGGAACGAGAGAAGGGGAGAGAGCTAGAATTTTCCACTTCATTTGACACTAGAAAAGCGTATAGGAAGGAATGAAGAAACAGAAGTATAGCACAAAAGTAAACTGTTTACTATATATTTGTTATACACAATAATTAACGGGCCTCTGGAAGAACCCGTAGCTGCAGCGCGAAATGATAACAAATATGTTACGCTGTTTGCCTCCCTTTGGTTTATGTAGCATAAAATGTTCTCCTCTCTTGACCTGCAAATTGAGCTAATAAGCGCAATTGTGCATGCCAGCTTATGTTTACAGCTCTTTATGGTTCAGGAGGCAGCTCGGTGCAGCTCAAAAGTGGACCACCGAGAGGGTCAGCATTCTCAATGAATTCCACATTTGTCAGGTCCTGACAGCCTCGCAGGAAACCAGGTTCTGCTGTCACTGGCTCGTATGGGTAGGTAATGGCAGTTGGAAGTGCGATGAAAAGGCGTAGACATTGAGTAAGTTAGGGGCTAAAAGATAACCGTCTCCCATGAAATGGCGTATTCTTTTTTATCGTTCAGGTTTACTTATTAGTCACTGCATTGCACTTTGTTTTTCACCTTCAGTGAATTGTTCTTCGTTACGCTTTTATTTCTGACTGCTTCCATAGCCTTACATTTTTTAAAAACGTTTATACAAGTCAGCTATTGATTAATGACATCTAATATGTAAGTGAATAAAATGAGTTCAATAGCAAAACATTGTGAAAGAAAAACACATCACAGAACTAGACATATGGAGACGATGTTGTTATAGTTGATCAATTATCTAGGAAACTGTTTGATGAATTTCTGTAATTCTTTTCATGAAATCGTATTTTTTTCACCGACCTTAAGCCTGATTTTTTCCCCTACTAACATGGATTTAGGAAAGATTTTTGCTTCTTTGAGGTATATAAAAAATATGAATTTCTTGGTTGTCCTAATTTGTAGGATTTAACAATACCCACATCAACTCACCGTTTAAAAAGGCAAATTGCACGTGCTCTCCACACAATCCTAGCACCATCTCGCGCTCACTGAACCGTAAATTGTAGGACGTAATCCACTGAGAAGTTTGTTAGAAAATTAACATAATATACAGTAAAATCTAAAATGTTTAGAACAAACGGTTTGATCTTCTTCTGCTTCTTCTTTCCTTCCTCATTTGCCTTTCAGCGTCGAGGGGAGATATAATTTGCGGTCTTTTGCTCTTCTGTTCGCCTCTGCTGCTGTTATGTTTCCTAGTGCTTCTAATATTCCGTCGACCCATCTTTTTCGTGGTCGACCCTTGGGTCTGGTGTTCTCACAACGTTTGTTGAAGGCTCGGTGTGTTGTGTTTTGTTCTTTCTGCCTTGTCACGTGGCCAAACCATTTTATCTGTTGTTTCCTTATATATTATATAGCGGGGGCTATTCCTAGCTTTTTTCTCAGTTCTCCATTTCTGATCTTATCTCTCAGACTGTTTCCTGTCATTCGTCTAACACATTTCATCTCTGTAGAGGTTATTTTTCTTAATGTTCTTGCATCTAGGGTCCAGGTCTAGCATTGGTATCACAACGTTGGGATGAAGATTGTATTGTATAGTGCTCGTTTTGCCTCAAGAGTTATTTCCTTGTTGGACAATAAGCGGTGTGATAAAACGGTTTGATATTTTCCTAAAATTATATATATATATATATAAAAAAAAAACGATTTGTGCAAAATTCAGACTAACTTAAATGTTATATAATCTTAAGGTCGGTGAAAAAAATAAGATTCCACGAAAAAGAATTACTGAAATTCATCAGACATTTTCCGATATAATTGATAAACTCTGTGGGCACGAATATCTGAACGAGCTATAGTGTCCAAATGTGAACATAACTATCGATGGCACGTCTGAGAGTACGGTGGTTCTTGTTAGGTCAGATTATCCAACCATCTCAGAGTAACATCTTTGCTAGCTGTTATCAGTGGCTGGTTGAGACCAGGAATCCTGTTCGTTTATTAAATAAACACAAATAAATTGCCACGCTGAAGAATTAAACATGGACCCGCCTGGACAGTAGACGAACCCACTCATCATCATCATCATTGAGTGCCGTCTCCGCATCGAAGGTTGGCTACCATGGAGCGCCATTCCACGGTGTCTCTTGCTTTGATGGTACAGATTGTCATAGGTTGACTTGTCCATCTTTTGATGTTACTCTTCCATGTTAGTTTTGGTCTGCCTCTGCCTCTTTTACCTTGTATTTTCCCTTCCAATATTACTTTTATTAGGCTGTTGTGTCTTTTAACATACCCCAACAATTTCATTTGTCTTGTTCTAATTGTGTTTAGTAGTTCTCTTTTCATTTTTAGTTGTTTTAAGACTTCATCGTTTGTTTTCTTTTCCTTCCATCCAATTCTGCCTATTGTTCTATAAATCCACATTTCAAACGCTTCAAAACCCACTAACTTTTAAATTAACAAAAAGTAGACATTTAGATTCGTAAATGTTGCTTCATCATCATCATCATCATCATCATCATCATCATCGTCGTCGTCGTCCACATCTGTTTTCTACTGGAGCACATGTTTTAGATTAACATTTTCCCCCTGTCTTGTTCGATTTATCCCAAGCCTGCTAACCCTCCCTGCTCATCTTAACATCTATTTCAAATTCTCTTCTTCGCGCATATCTGGGTCTTCTGCAAGCTCTATTTTATTGCGAATTAAATAAAAAAAGTCGTTTCTTTGTTCATGTATATAATAAGGTCATTGGCGAGTAGAGTTCACTTGAATTTAGGCAGCGAATAATTTTATTTATTTATTTACGCGTCAGATAAACTCTATTCAAGTGCTCATGCCATCTCTTCATCATTAAGCCGGCATTGAAATGAAATCCAAATATCTTCGATGGAAGCTCACAGCTGTATGGGCGTTTCATACTTTTATTTCTTTATCTTGAACGTCTGGAAGTTATGAAAACCTGCGCTCGCAAGTGACCGAATGACCGTTAGTTATTCTTTGGGAATTCTTGTGTTTTCATGGTTACCGTATTTTCTTTAAAAACCGTTTGGTGACTCATGTGGGTATATAACTTTGGGAGCATTATAACGTATAAATGAATTAAGGCAGAGTTTCCAGGGAAACAATCTCAACGTCATGGAACCGACCCCCTGTCTTATGCTAACCACTGCTTATGTTGAGCGTTTTCATATCTTTGTTTATAAGTTTGCTAAGAAAAATAGTGTTTCTTTTTGCTGAAGATTTCTGTCATTTTTTTCCCTGCATGTGACATTTTATTTGTCGTTCCTTCAGCAAGTGGTTATTTTTGTTATCATTCTCTCTGCGATCAGGACTCAGAGTAATTCAGTGGCTATCTAATTGTGTCACTTTTTCATTCATTTGCTAATTTATTTGTTTAATGTTTTCAGCCAGTAGATTTTTATTTGTATTACGGGCCAATTGCTATCTGTTTGTATCATTTTTCAATCAGGGAATTTTTATTTGGATATTTTCTTTACTCACAGCTTTTATATCTTAAATGTTATACACATGTATATTTGCGTGTATCTCTCTCTCTCACTCTCTATTTCTCTCTAACTCTCTCTTTCTCTCTCTCACTCTGTACATAAATATATTCGCTATCCGTTAAAGCAGTACCGTTATGTTCACTAATTTACTTCTCTGTAGTTCACTTAATCTCTTAACAAGCACCAGTATGTCAGCAAATTCTCTATCAATGTAATTATATTGTTTCGAACGTGGTAGCCATGCACTTGTGGTGCCCATATCTAAAATGATTTGCTTCTTTGTTTAGCCAGTGCATCAGTCTGACAGGTCTATCTAATCCTGGTATTTATGAAATCCCCATTTTGACATCTCTGGTTGTGTCACATCACTTTATTGCACCTATTATCTCCCTTTCAAACTCACCAGCACTGATTTTTTTTTAAACAAAATAAATGGTTCTTTCTTTCTTTCTTTCTTTCTTTCTTTCTTTCTTTCTTTCTTTCTTTCTTTCTTTCTTTCTTTCTTTCTTTCTTTCTTTATTTCTTTCTTTCCTTCTTTCTTTCTTCGTTCCATCTCCGTCTTTAAATCTTTCGTCCACCAACCACCAACATTATCCAAATCCCATTTATTTGTCGGCAGATTGTATTGCACTTTCTTCTCGCCCTTGACACGACATATTTCGTATATTATCCCCCGCCTTAATCTAAGAAAGGCGTTAAAAGCCTTGCTCCTGATGTGACTCATCTAACGTTTTCTGCTAAAAAAAAACTGAGCGAAAATCCTTTTTTTTTTCTTTGGAAGACGAAAAGAATGCGGAAGATCATATTTGAGCCGTTAATGACCATTATATTTTGTTCTCGTATTTTCTTTGTCTCTCTTATTGAGCCAGTTTCATTGATAGACTGATTGTCTTGAACTTACAAAGAGTGAAATAAAAATGTTATACACCAAAATGACAAATAACCCCCCAAACGCATACAAGTTTTATTAATAAAGTAATTATCTTCAATTATAGCGATTTCACTACACTAAGTAATGAGAGCAAGAGAGAGTAGTTGATAGAAGATATCTATGGCCCTTATCTTCAAATTCTCTATCATCCTCCCACTGCAGTGAATTTCTATACTTCCCTCCCCTATGATTTTATACAATTATTGTTTTGTTAATGGGCATGCGCATTTATTTATTTATGATTTTATTTCACTTTCCAGGAATTAAAAAAACACGTGAAGTGTTAAAAAAAATAATTCAGCCATAACTCCATCTTTTGAGATTCTTTGCCTTTGGGTATTATTTTTTTTTTTTTTCACATTAAGTGTCTGATGGAAAGTTGCTTTCAAATAATGGCAGATCTATAGGCAACGTAATTATATTAGGGGTATGTAAATAGAATTGATACCGCGGCACTAGGATTGTTGTCTGGTGTGTTGTAATTTTGTGTGAACATTTAGTAAGAGGCAATTACAAGATTGTGGACTTGTTTATATAGTATCTTGGTATAATGATAAGTTAGTAATTTGAATATTATTGTCAATGTCATTCATTGAGTGCTGTCTCCGCACCGAACGTTGGCTACCATGGAGCGCTATTCAGCTGCCTCTTTTTTTTTTTTGATGGTGCAGATTGTCTTAGGCCAACGTGTCTATCTTTTGATGTTACTCGTCCATGTTAGTCTTGGTCTGCCTCTGTCTCCTTTACCTTGTATTTTCCCTTCCAAGATTACTTTTATTAGGCTGTTGTGTCTTTTAACATACCCCAACAATTTCATTCGTCTTGTTCTAATTGTGTTTAGTAGTTCTCTTTTCATTTTTAGTTGTTCTAAGACTTCATTGTTTGTTTTCTCTCCTTGCCATCCAATTCTTCTATAAATCCACATTTCAAAGGCTTCAATTTTGCGTTCTGTTTCCTTGTCTAATGCCTCTGTTTCTGCAGTATACAGGAATGTTGAGAATATATAACATTTTGCTATTCTTAGTTTTAGCACTGGTGTTATTTGTTTTGATGTTAGTATATATTTTAATGACTTTAAAATGAAATTTTGCATTCCTATTCTTTTGTTTATTTCAGTTTTACATTTTCCATCACTGGTTACAGTATGTCCAAGTTAGTTTTAGCTCTGAACTGTCTCCAGGTCTATTCCTTCAACTTTGATATCTACTTGTAGGTTTTGAGTATTATCTTTGTTATGAGTAATTGTTGTAGATCGTTGGGATTTTCTGCTAGTAATACACTGTCATGAGCACATCTTATGACATTGATTATCTTTCCATTATTGTTTAGGCCTGGCATCTCTGCGATGTTTTTAAATATTTGCTCAGCGTATAGATTGAACAAGCTTGGTGATAGGATGCATCCCTGTCTTACTCCTCTTTTTATATCAATGGGTGTAGAGTTCTCTTTGTTATATTTTATTATTGCTGTTTGCTCCCAGTATAAATTTCATATTACTCGTATGTTTGTGTCATCTAGATGCATATTTTTTTTTACACAGTCTATAAGTTGTTTATTGTGTATTCCATCAAAAGCCTTGATGTAGTCTATGAAGCAGGCATATATTGCTTTGTTTACTTCTTTGCACTTTTCGATTAATGTCCTCATGCAGAATTTAGCTTCTTTTGTCCCACTGTTTTTTCTAAATCCAAATTGTTGTTCTTCTAATTCCATATTGATTCTGAATCTTTCCTTGCATAACTTTTAGAAAGATTTTTGTTACATGGCTCATTAGGCTTATCGTTCTAAAATCACTGCATTCAACTGCACCATTCTTTTTTAGGAAATGCAATAAAAATTGATGTTTTTAGTTCATTATATATATATATATAATGAACTAAAAACATCAATTTTTCAGATAGAAATGATAATTGCACTAGAAGATTTTGGCAGTGAAGTGATCACAGGTATATGCAACGACATATTCCATACAGGATATCCTGTATGGTATATGTCGTTGCACATATCTGTGATCACTTCAATGCCAAAATCTTCTAGTGCAATTATCATCTCTATCTGTATTTTGTCAGGTTCTGTAGCTCTTTCCCTTTTTCGTTGCTTGTATAGCTTTTTCCACTTCCGATTTTAAGATTATATAGCGTGCTGTATATTTCATAATTGTTTTCTTTTTTCCTTTCTTCATAAAATAATTATGTTATATATTCCTACCATCTATTGATTATATCTTTGTTAGTAGTTTTCCTATACTGTTTGTGTGACTTAAAAATGTGTTTTCCCTAGTCATTCTCCTTATTTCTGTGAGTTT
Source organism: Megaustenia siamemsis (assembly GCA_032433765.1). Classification (NCBI taxonomy): domain Eukaryota; kingdom Metazoa; phylum Mollusca; class Gastropoda; order Stylommatophora; family Ariophantidae; genus Megaustenia; species Megaustenia siamemsis. The sequence continues at coordinate 46,570,954 of JAVIAB010000125.1, read as the reverse complement.
CCCTCTCAAACATTCTTTATTTTCCATTTCAATTGACTGGCTGAGCCAGTATTCATTTGCCCTTTTGCACATTTTGCGTATTTCATTATCTATTTTGTTGTATTGGTTAGTGTTCTTCGCTTGTCTTCTTTTTTCCATTTCTTCAAAGATGGCGTCAATTATCTATCTTTGTTTTTTGTTCTTTTACTTTTTTTTGGGTAAGATGTCGCAAGTTTCTTGTATGCTTATTTTATGCATTGACATTTGGCTGTTAATAAATTTTTCTTCAGGATTTTGTTTTCTTTACTGTTCAATCCCTTCTAGCAACTTCTGATATATGTTCTTTTCTTGTATTGTATAAGTATCTTTAACATAAAAAAAAATATAAAGCTGTTAAGTTTAGTAGTATTGTTGATAAATTAGTCTTTTATTTGATTATCATTTACACTGTTGATTGTTGTAGTAAAAAACAACAACTGATTATTATGATTTATCTACGGGGATGAATTCGCGTAGTTGATGACATTTTTACCGTTTACAGATAACACGTTAGTGAGTTTGACGTGGCTTTTCTACCTACAGAAAATAAATTCGATAGATGAAAACAGCTTTACCATCTACATGTAACGTAGTTGAAATCGACTTTACTAGCTGCAGATAACACTTTGCCGATTCTAAAGCGACTTTACTAGCTGCAGATAACACTTTGCCGATTCTAAAGCGACTTTACTAGCTGCATATAACACTTTGCCGATTCTAAAGCGACTTTACTAGCTGCAGATAACACTTTGCCGATTCTAAAGCGACTTTACTAGATGCAGATAACACTTTGCCGATTCTAAAGCGACTTTACTAGCTGCAGATAACACTTTGCCGATTCTAAAGCGACTTTACTAGCTGCAGATAACACTTTGCCGATTCTAAAGCGACTTTACTAGCTGCAGATAACACTTTGCCGATTCTAAAAAGAGACTTTACTGCCTAGAGATAACATGTTACATAGTTGAAAGCGACTTTACTACATACAGGTAATAAATGAGATAGTTGTAAACAGTCTTACTACCTAAACATAACAATTTCTATAGCTCAAAGAGGTTTAGCTGCCTACAGATAAAACGTTACGTAGAGTACATATGTTTTACTGCCTACATGTAACAAGTTACATAGTTGGAAGCGGTCTCACTAATTTCAAATTACTTTACATGTATTGAAAGCGGTTTCACTACTTATAGATAACAATTCACGTGTTTTGAAACAGTTTTACTATCTCATAGATCGTGCGGTTGTCAATTTGTACCAATTGAAAAAAGGCAATTTAAATAATATAAAGGAAGACATTCTTTTTCATATGGCGGTGCTTTAATTTTATTCAAACAAAGATACAGCACCACCAATTATGCAGAGTGAAGTGGAGGACACAATTCAACACATGAAAAGAGGCAAAGCTTCAGGTCCGGACAATATAACAATTGAAGACTTACATGCATTGGGAGAGCTGGGAGTACAAGTCATAACAAAATTACTCAATGACATATAGAACACTGGACACATACCCGAAGATCTACTAAAATCTATCTTTGTAACCATACCGAAGAAGTCAGGCGCCACTGATTGTGGAGACCATCGCACTATTAGTCTCATGAGCCATATGACGAAAATATTACTAAGAATCATCATAAGACGTGTAAGAAACAAAATAAAACCAGTAATAGGTGAGGAACAATATGGATTTGTGGAAGGAAAGGGCACCAATAATGGAATATACATCTTAAGAACATTGATAGAAAGATCTATAGTGGTAAAGAAAGATCTGTATATGTGTTTTATTGACTACACAAAAGCATTTGACAAAGTAAAGCATGTGGAAATAATCAATATGCTGGAGAAATTAAACATTGATGGCAAGAATCTGCGAATCATAAAAAAAACATGTATTGGCAACAAACAGCAGCTATACGAATTAACAACCAAACAGGACAATTTCAACTTATACAACAAGGAGTCTTTTTTTCAGACAAGGCTGTGTTCTGTCGCCGGATTTGTTTTAACTTTACAGCGAACATATTATGAGATCAATAGTAGACAAAAAAGGAATTTAAGTCAACGGTCACAACATAAATAATTTGCGATATGCAGATGACACAGCCTTAATAGCAGAGACAGAGAATGAACTACAAGAAATGATAGACATAATAGTAAAAAAAAAAGCAACAAGAAAGGTCTCAGTCTGAATAGTAAGAAAACAGAAGTAATGGTTATATCGAAGAAACAATCATCACCAGCATGCAACATAACAATAAACAGAACAAATTTGAAACAAGAGCAACGCGTCAAATACTTGGTCACAATAATATCATCAGATGGGAGATGCACCACGGAAATGAAAAAGCAGAATAGCTCAGGCCAACATAGCATAGAAAATGAAAAATATCTTATGTAACAAATATGTATCAATAGAAATGAGAAAGAGGGTTCATCGGTGCTATATAGAACCAATTCTGACCCATGGAAGCGAATCATGGACAGTATACAAACAAATGAAAAGACGATTAGAGGCCACAGAGATGGGATTTCTCAGAAGAATGTTGAAAGTTCCCTGGACAGCTAAAAAAAAACCAATGAGGAAGTTCTCAAAGAGGCCATCACAAAAAAGCATCAGAAAGAAACAATCAAAATTTTTCGGGCGCATCGAAAGTTGGAATACTTGGTTACAACTGGCAAAATAAAAGGAAAGAAGGATCGCGGACGACAAAGAGAGAAAATACTGGATAGCTTGGTGTCATGGCATGGAAAACAGTCAACAACAGAACTGATACGATGCACTGTAGATAGAAGATTGTGGAAGAACATGATCGCCTACGCCAACCTGTATGGCACAATATGATGTTGATAGTACGCACCCCAGTCTAACCCCTGATCTAATTTCAAAGTGGTCTGTGTATCCTGCTGCTGTTCTGACTGTGCAGTTTTTACATAAGTTTAGTAAATAATACAGTGATACTATTACATAAGTTTAGTAAATAATACAGTGATACTATTACATAAGTTTAGTAAATAATACAGTGATACTATTCACCAAGATTAGTTACTAGCGGAATCGAAATGATCGCGCTCTTTGACTGTGTCAATTTAAATGAGTGAACCAAGCGTCTTCAAGATGAAAACGTATCAGTGCAATACTTCTAACTAAAGCAACATTTCAGACGAAACCAACTATAGCAAGCTCAAATTAAGGCAAACAGATTTATGCATGTCAACATGTTGGCTAAACACGGTCATGTGAACAGCGAAAACTATCCAGTCTTGCTTTCCGATTTGATACAAAAATTGTAAAACGTTTTTCAAGATTTCCAGAAAAATAATCATAAAAAAAATATTTGCAGCTCCTTTTTCAGTCGACAGAATTATGTTACCTGCCAATTTTCAAATAGAATGCATAGAGCTGCAGTCAGGCATTGAAGTTAAAAGGAAATGTGATCATATTTCTTTATTGGACTTTTATAAATCCCATATTCCAAGAGACACATTTCCCTCGCTTCGTGCCTTTTCGTGCCTTCGACTCTTGACAGCATTTACATTTGTGAGCAGCTGTGTTTAAGGATGAAGTAGACTAAGAGTAACATTAGAACCAGAATATCGGATGAGCACCTTGAGAACTCACAGACAATTGTAACTATTTCCATCTAACAAGATTTTGATGCATTAGTTTATCAAATACAATGTCAAATATCGCACTAGTTTTAAGCTGTCTGCTTTTCTTTTATAGTAACAATAATATTAAAAAAGTGACGTTTTATTTGTTAGATAAGTACATTTTCTATTTCAGTAATCGTGAATGGAGATTATGATCAAACATAATCTCTGTCTTAAACGACAATCATCCACTTATGATTTGAATAATGTAACCACAAATATCTCGAAAATTATCCTCGAAATTAACCTTTACGTACGTGCTCATCGGCTACCATTAATGTTTGTACCAAACACAGTTCATCTTCTTCAAATGTGGCCCATGAAACCGAAAAGGTTGGACACCTCTGGCTAAACGATATGCCGTTGCATAAAGAACACATTCATTTTTAAAAGGAAGAAACAATAAACATTTATCGATTACACTGTGCCCGGGTTAAATTAACAAAGCGTTCATGTGACAAATGACGTTTTTGTTGAAATCAGAAACAGGCTAAAGATGCTGGTTGAACAGACACATCTCGAGGTTTGACAGAATGTTCATAATTTCAGTTTGTTACAAACAAACAGTTAGTGTTTCCCCATAAACACTAACACGCAAAATGAGCTTTACTTATATGTAACATTGATCAAGAGCAGGGCAAAGGAAAAGGGAAACACGATAACTGATAAAAGGGTTTTGGCTATCAACCAACAAATTCGAGGAAAACAACAGACCTAGAGCACGTCGCTGGAAAATATGGATAATCAGTTAGTGGTGACACTTGAAAATGTGACAGTTACAGAGAACAATTAAATGAGAGAATGCCTATTCCCTGAACTCGTAAATGAGGAAGACGCACACACACAAAGATAAAGATAATAAAATAACGTACACCTTAAGAGAAAATAGGAATCATCATCCAGTAAGGTTTCTGTGTACAGCTGCAAAGTCTGAACAGCAGCAGGCTACACAGACCGCTTTCAAGTAAAATCAGTAGTAAGATGGTTTCCCTATTGTTTAATACTTAATGGACCACGTGTGTAAGCTACTCAATTCATCGGAGACATAGGTGATTAACGAGATTCTATTTGCAGATCAGGCACTAATACACTTATATGTTTAAGTATATATAGCCCTTTTCGTCTTGTTAGACGGTTTAGTGGAGGCTATTGTGTATTTTTATTTGGAGGTTTTGCTTTTGTCGAGCAGCTTCTCTTGTGGCTGATTCTACCAATGTTTGACAAACACACTCGACCACAGATTGAACAAGTCAGGTCCACTGATCCACAAGGTTTTGCATCTTTTTTTCCCATCACTCTTTTTTTCATCCATGTATTGCCATATTACAGCCTGATATGATGTTATGCTATTTATTATACAGGCTCTTCTTGATGTGCAATCTCTTGCCAAATAAAAAGTAAATAAAGTAAAGTACCCCCGTTACGCCAAGTGGCGTATAGGTAATATGGTGTTAGTGACCATCAATTGTAGAGACCTTCGGCACATGATTTTTGGGGTAATGTGGTCGTCTTGCCAAATGTTCCCTGTTATTTTCGCAGCTGAAGTCATTCTAAGATGATTTACAAATATCTCTATATCGTAGTTTGTGGATCTCACAAAGGCATTCGACACAGTAAACAGAGATGGTCTCTACAAGGTGTTAGTAGGCATAGGCTGCCCTCCTAAATTACTTAGGCTGATAATTTCCTTCCATGAAGACATGAATGGCAAAGTCCATTTTGATGGGAGTCCATCAGAGAATTTCAAAGTCAACAAAGGAGTGAAACAGGGATGTGTCCTCGCCCCCACCCTTTTTGGTATATTTTTTGCTGCCCTCCTAAATTACGCCTTCGAAAACAGCTCAGGAGATATTTACATTCGCACTAGACCAGATGGCTCACTGTTCAACCTAGCACGACTAAGAGCAAAAACCAAAACAAATGTTGCCCTACTTAAAGAATTTTTATTTGCTGACGATGCAGCCCTAGTCGCTCATAGTGAGGCCACCCTACAGTCGCTGATCAACAACCTGGATAAAGCATGCGACCTTTTTTCACTGTCAATTAATGTTCAGAAGACAGTAATACTAAATCAAGGTGACTTCAAACCTATATCTATTACTCTAAAAGACTGCCCACTAGAATCAGTACAGAAATTTACATATCTTGGATCCACAGTTACGCAAACCATCTCTCTTGATGAAGAAATAAACTGTCGAATTGGTAAGGCAGCTACGACCTTCGGCAAACTCACAAAAAGGGCATGGAACAACACGAAACTAACTCAAAAGACTAAACTCTTAATATATCAAACTTGTGTGCTTAGCACACTACTATATGGATCCGAAACCTGGACAACATACTCAAACCAGGAAAAAAGACTAAATGTCTTCCACATGCGATGTCTCCGCAAAATAATGCACATCAAATGGCAGGACAAAATAACCAACTTAACTGTCCTGCAACGTGCTAAGACCCTAACAATCATGTCGATGCTCAGAAGTCGAAGGCTAAGATGGCTGGGGCATGTCCAACGGATGGAAGAAAAACGCATTCCTAGGCAAATACTATATGGCGAGCTAAAACACGGAAAACGACAAATCGGCAGACCTGACTACGATATAGAGATATCTGCAAATCATCTCTGAAAGACTTCTCCATCTGTGAAAACGACTGGCAACATCTGGCAAGTGATCGCACATCATGGAGAGCACGTATAAGGAACGGTATAACAACATTTGAGACTGTTCTAAGACAGGACTTAGAAGAGAAGAGACTCATGAAAAAGGATGGTAAACCCTGTGGACCAGCGAGCCTGACCTGTTCATTATGTGACCGCGTGTGTTTGTCAAACATTGGTAGAATTAGCCACGAGAGAAGCTGTTCGGCAAAAACAATACCTCAAAAAAATACGCAATAGCCTCCATTAGACCGTCTGACAAGACGAAAAGGGCCATACTTATATCGTAGTTTAGGTCTGCCGATTTATCTTTTTGCCTGTATTAGTTCACCATATAATATTTGCTTAGGAATGCGGTTTTCTTCAAATCGTGGACATATCCCAGCCGTCTTATCTTAACCTTCGGCTTCTTAGCATTGCCATGATTGTTAGGGTCTAAGCACGTTGCTGGACTGTTAAAGTGGTTAGTTTGCCTGCCATTTGATGTGCACTACTCTGCGGAATTATCACACGTGGAAGATATTTGTCTATTTTTGATGATTTAAGTATTTTGTCCAGGTTTCAAATTCATATAACAGTGTGCTAAGCACACATGTATGATATATTAAGTCTTTGGTGTTAATTTCGTGTTGTTCCAGGCCCTTTCTGTGAATTTGCCGAAAATCGTAGCTGCCTTACTAATTCGGCTGTTTATTTCATCAAGAAAAATGTTTGACGTGAATGTGGATCCAAGATACGTGAATTTCTGGACTGATTCTAGTGAACAATTCACTAGAATCAGTCAAATTTCAGTAGAAATAGTGACTGATTCTTCTTTCAAAGTAATTAATATAAGTTTGATGTCTGTCTGACCTAGAAGTACTGTTTTCGAACACTAACAGACAGTGAAAAAAGTTGCATGCTTTGTCAAGATTGTCGATGAGTATTTGTAGTGTGGCTTCACTATGAGGCGACTAGGGCTGCATCGTCAGCAAATAAGTTCTTTATGTAGGGCAACATTTGTTTTTTTTTTTCTTTTCTCTCAGTCGTGCTAAGTTGAACAGTGAGCCATCTGATCTAGTGGGTACATAAATTTCTCCTGTGCAATTTTCGAAGGCGTAATGTAGAAGGGCAGCATAAAAGATGGCAAAAAAGATGGGATGTATAAATATATATATATATATATATATATATATATATATATATATATATAGATATATATATATATATAGATATATATATATATATATATTCACAGTCTAGGTCTATTAAACTGGACTGAACTATAATTTAGACTGTGTGGATGTTTATTTTCGTAGCACCATCCGTTTTATCTACTAAGGAGCCGCGAGATAGTGGGTGAGCGGAAAACAGCCATTAACTCATTTATGACTGCTGGGTTCAGTATTAGTGAATCGAAGCTAAGTGAGTGAATCAGAATCCACTAATAATGCTAAATCTAAAGCCTGTTAACTCTTTCCGTACGTTTCGAACCGTCATCATGCCATATTTTTTAAAGCATGTATTGTATCATCACAATATTGGTGAAATCTAATACCTTGTTCAATTATCTAAAAATTCCTTTAATAAGTTATATGTTAAATACATATAAATTTGAAGATTGATTCTTAAAACTATGAAAAATATTGTCTCTGATATCTCTCCCGCTGCATTGATAAAAAGCTTCCGTACGGAAAGAGTTAATACTGACTACAATTATGCAAAAATGGTTACTGAATCTAAATATATCCATACTGTTTATTAACACGTGGTTAGCTAATTTGTTGACAATAATTACGAGTCCAACTACTCTCCACGGTTGATGGTGCAAGCCATTATCAATCACACTCAAAGTCGGAAGAGAACCGTCATTTCAATTCCGTTAGTAGCTAATCTTGGCGAATAGATCACCGTATCATTTACCAAACTTATGTACAAACGAACAAAAGGCATAGCGGTCTGAATCTGCTAAACATTCAGTCATGGGAAAATAGATTTATTTCGGCTTTTATGACAGCTGGGGTCAGTATTGGTGAATCGGAGCTAATTAAGACTACTTCCGCTGTGAACATCAAAAATAGACTAATCATTCAGTGTAATCAAACATAGTTCGAAGAGGGAAGGGCAAACTCGGACTGAATCAAATGCCTTGCTGAAATTAGATGTTCTTCTTTCTTTTTATAACCTTCCTTTAATTGCCTTTCAAGGTCGAGAAGAGTGATAGTTTGCAGTCTTTTGTTCTTTAGATGAGCACTTCTGCTACCAGTTTACCAAATTTTTCTTGTATAGAACACAGATACTGGCATGAATCGTTTATTAACCTCCAAGTATTCTGTCTATCCTCCTCCTGTTCTTATTGTGCAGCCGCTGCCTGCTGTACAGATTTTTGTGTATTCGTTAATTGGATGTTAATTTATTCTTTATATTTCAATGTCTCTCATAGCTGCTCTACTCTGTTAAAATCATATTCTTGGTATATGAATCCTACCTATAAATTATGGCTGCATCCTTTCACATTTTATTATTTTCAAGTTGCTTTAATGTAAACATTGCATTGGGTATTCAAATGTGAGTCAAAGAATCGGTGGGCAAAGAAGGCGCACATATTATCATTGACATTTCAGAACAAATGGTATAGTGATGTCATTAACCTTGACTTAACCGTGGCTATCTTTGACATATTCGGGTTTACTGCGATATAAGAAACATAATTTTTTTTTCAGGGATATTTTGTTTATTGTTCTCTTCTTTAGTTTTATCTACCCAGGTATATTGATTTATTTACCGTAATGTATGTTTTCAAATATAATAAAAAATAAATAAAGAGCCCCAGTCACGCCAAGTGGCGTATAGGGAATATGGTGTTAGTGACCATACATTTTACAGACCGTCAGCACATGATTTTTGGGGTTACGTGGTGGGTATTACGCCCGTGCCGCTTTGCTTTCCCAGAAAAAATCCGGTACCCATTTAAGGCTGGGTGAACCCGGAAGCCCTCGGTTGGGATCGAACCCTACCTCTTGTCCTTTGTAGTCCAGTTCACTAACCATTGAGCTATCGCGGCTCCCTTTTCAAATATGAATTTCCAATATATTTTATATTTTATGTTGTGGTTTACAACAAACTGCTGTACTTGTGCCGTTCAGCCCATCACATTCAACTTCATCCTGCTATTTTTGAGTACCTGGTTGCTTCCCTAATTGCTTGGTAAGACTAGTTAATCTGTTGCCAGGTCCACCACGGGCAAGTGTTGTAGGATCCTAGTCCTGGTTCATTGACTGATCCTGGCGCACTGTCATCTATAAGTCGCTGACCGCTTCCAGTCAACGTGTTCTTATGGCGACTTCTACTCCTATACCTAAACATGGAGCGCTAAACCAATATCACCGTTGGCGAGGAGTGGATACCGGTGCCTACGTCATTCAAGGGGACATTCTCGTGTATTGTCACACTCGACAGGAAATGTAGGGAACAGAACTCAGTCGTGGCCAATGCGGTAGTCAACGGTGTCATCTGGGATAACACCGATGAGAAAGATGCAGTCATCTATACAGACGGATCTGTAATACGACACCAAAGAAGTGCATGGGCATTTACAGCACGCTCGGCAGGCAGAATAGTCAAGGAAGACAGTGGTGCATACGTTATGACCACGAGTAGCATGACGATGGAGGTGATGGCAGTGACCAAGGCATTCATCTGGCTAGGGTCACAAGACTACACCCACGCCTGTATACTGAGTGATTCGATGAGCATGATACGAAAAGTGGAGGCGGGATCTGTACGTAGGCAATGTGTCATTGCAGAAGTCAAAAATACGTAAGGTCACCTTTGTCTACGTCCCAGGACATGCTGGAGTACGGGGAAATGAAAGAGCGGACAGGTTGACTAGCTGCGCTATTGATGAGGATGGTCAACCAGTGGATCGGGCGGACATCATCAATGCCCTCCGGGAAATTGGAAGGACACGGGACTTCGATAACCTTGAGTCCACGTCACTCCTTCGGATGAAAGAGATGGGAGTTAAGATGGGCACAGCCAGAAACGAGAAACTTAATGGGCGTGTAAGAAGGCTAATCAACCAACACAGAACTGGTGTCGTCAGTCGCTGGACACTTCGAGACTTAACGAGGAGGGGATCTGAGCACCTATGGACATGTTCGGAGTGCAATGATGATGACCCGCTAATAACTCAATAACTCAATGGAGCGCTATGAACATTTTCCTTGCTATTTTATTTAAGCTGTGATGATGATGGATAGAATTACCTGATCGTACCACAGTCAAGATGTAAGTAAATCTGGAGAATAAGCAGAAAAGTAATGAAGCACGAACAATTTAATGACGCAGAATAGTAAACAGCATAATGTCTGTAAGAAAGGACACATTTTTTGAGTATGTCGTGAAAGAGACTGGAATTAAAATACATCATTTGTTACCGTAGTTAAAAGTAGACGAGAGAGCATAAAGTAGAGAAGCTACTTTGGGTTGAAGGGTTGAAAAAAGAACCTTTAAATGTAGCAACTACCGTATTGTGTTTGTAATGATTGGTAGAAACTGAGTCGTGCGGTCAGCGGATGTGGTGTACTGGTGTCGTGGGAAATGGCTTATCTTTTCGGAAGTTCAAATCACCCTGACTCACTCGAGAGCTCGTCATTTACTGCGGGTTATTTCTATTAGTCTTTGTTCAGTAGTTCTCAAACATTTAGGCTCTTCATCGCCTCCTACTGGTTCCGGAAACTCACACTCACTGCCACTTTTTTTTCATTCAACACACTTTTACCACACATTAAATCCATGAGATAATTCTCACCGTCCTGTATTTATAGAAACGTTGTTCTCAACGCCATTTAATTCTATGAACTTTTTATCTTACTGTCCCTTAGTTCCATAAACTCGTAAACACTACTCTTTTTTCCATAAACTTATTATCAACTCCCCGTGGTTTCGATAATAATTCTCATCGCTACTTGATTCCATAAACTCATTCTCATCGCTACTTGGTTCCATTAACTCATTCTCACCCCTACTTCGTTCCATTAACTCATTCTCACCGCTACCTGGTTCCATAAACTCATTCTCATCGCTACTTGGTTCCATTCCATTGACTCATTCACACCACTACTTGGTTCCATTAACTCATTCTCACCGCTACTTGGTTCCATTCCATTAACTCATTCACACCGCTACTTGGTTCCATTAACTCATTCTCACCGCTACTTGGTTCCATTAACACATTCTCACCGCTACTTGGTTCCATTAACTCATTCTCATTCTCACCCCTACTTCGTTCCATTAACTCATTCTCACCGCTACTTGGTTCCATTCCATTAATTCATTCACACCGCTACTTGGTTCCATTAACTCATTCACATCGCTACTTGGTTCCATTCCATTAACTCATTTTCATCGCTACTTGGTTCCATAAACTCATTCTCATCGCTACTTGGTTCCATTAACTCATTCACACCGCTACTTGGTTCCATTCCATTAACTCATTCTCACCGCTACTTGGTTCCATAAACTCATTCTCATCGCTACTTGGTTCCATTCCATTAACTCATTCACACCGCTACTTGGTTCCCTTAACTCATTCACACCGCTACTTGGTTCCATTAACTCATTCTCACCGCTACTTGGTTCCATTAACTCATTCTCACCGCTACTTGGTTCAATTCCATTAACACATTCTCACCGCTACTTGGTTCCATTAACTCATTCTCACCGCTACTTGATTCCATTAACTCATTCTCACCGCTACTTAATTCCATTAACTCATTCTCACCGCTACTTGGTTCCATTAACTCATTCTCACCGCTACTTGGTTCCAATAACTCATTCTCATTCTCACCCCTACTTCGTTCCATTAACTCATTCTCATCGCTACGTGGTTCCATAAGCTCATTATCACCTCAGCGTGGTTCCATAAACTCATTTTCTTCGCAACATGGTTCCATAAACTCTTTCTCACTGCTACTTGGTTCCATAAACTCGTTCTCACCGCTACTTGGTTCCATTAACTCATACTCGCCGCTATTTGGTTCCTTAAACTCACTCTCACCTCTAATTGGTTCCATTAACTCGTTCTCATCGCTGCTTGGTTCTATAAACTCATTCTCACCCCTACTTGGTTCCAGTAACTTATTCTCACCGCTACTTGGTTCCATAAACTTATTCTCACTGCTACTTGGTTCCAGTAACTCATTCTCACTGCTACTTGGTTCCATAAACTCATTCTCACCGCTGTTTGGTTCCATTAACTCGTTCTCATCGCTGCTTGGTACCATAAACTCATTCTCACTGCTACTTCGTTCCATAAACTCAATCTCACCGACGTATTGTTCCATGAACTCATGAATCAGCTTGATTGCATACACTCTTTATCGCCAATTTTATTTTCATATACTCATCCCCGTTGGTTCCATGAACTGACCCTAATTTCTATTTCTATAAACTGATCTTCACCAACCAATTGACCCAAAGACTCAACAGACGGGCGTGTTATTGATGTGTGTGCGGGCGGTTAGGTGAGCAGAGAGATATAGAGGCGGAGAGAGATGGAGAGACTCTAAAAACCTAGTTATGTGACGCTCCTTCTACATCGACTACTCTTCATCGTCCACCGCAGGGCGTAATTAGTGCGCTATTTGTCGCTTTTGACAAAGCATGCCCGATTCCAACACGATATTTTGTAAATACATAGTTGCTGAGCCCTACCCATTTGGTTAGATTTTTGTCTGCTTTCACACCCCACAAAGGTGAGGTCGGGTTGGGTAGGATCTTGGTCAGTTACTGTTCATTGATACTGACATAAGCTTCACTTCATTTAGCCTTTCTCAGTTCAGATGTTGTTGGATATTTTGGATCCATAATGTAAATTAGGTTTGATGTATGTTCAATCCATATAACAGCGCATTTTTATCAACTTCTGATAATGATCATACAACCCGACTTACGTTGCTCCTTTAAACAAACTCAGTTCACAACCTCAACTCACAACCACACCTCAAAACCTCACCTCACAACCTCAGCTCACAACCTCAACTCCCAATCTCACCTCACAACCTCAACTCACAACCTCAGCTCACAACCTCACCTCACAACCTCAACTTACAACCACACCTCACAACCTCAACTCACAACCTCAACTCACAACCTCATCTCACAACCTCAACTCACAACCTCACCTCACAACCTCAGCTCACAACCTCAGCTCACAACCTCAGCTCACAACCTCAACTTACAACCACACCTCAAAACCTCACCTCACAACCTCAGCTCACAACCTCAGCTCACAACCACACCTCAAAACCTCACCTCAAAACCTCACCTCACAACCTCAGCTCACTTTGCACGTCCAGTGCATCCAACAATGTTTTCTAGCCCCCACTACTTATTATTTTTTTTACTCAGCTATCTATCTTTCGTTCACCCGAAGTATTGTCTACATCTACAATGTCGTTTCCTGTATAAATTTTACTGTCTTTTGTAATTCTTGTAGTGGCCCATATAGTTTTGTCTGTAATGTTATATCTATGGGCCAATGAGTGGCCCATATAGTTTTGTCTGTAATGTTATATCTATGGGCCAATGGATTTTCCTCAGTCTACTATACTCAGTGCAGTCTTGAAGTATGTGTTCAGCAGTCTGGGGCGCCTGTACACATGTACAAGTAGTTGAGGTGCCGATCTTGAATTTTGTATACATGTGACTATGGAGTCGATTGTGTCCTGTTCTGAGGCGTATAATGATAACTTGTTCATATCTATTCATATTATGAAAGGCATCCTGATTTGGGGCTTGTGGTCCTCTGATTGATTATCTGTTTCTTATGATGGTATGTAACCGGTGTATCTAGTTGTGTGCCTGTTTGAACCTTCCTTTGCCAACTCATCTGCTTTCTCATTTCCTGGTATTTCACAGTGAGATGGGATCCACTGCAGGGCAACCCTGTGGTGCTTGCAGAGTTCAGTCAATAAGGTCTGCAGATGTGGTAATTTTCTGGATTGTAGTGCCTGGAGTATTGATCTTGCATCTGTCAAAAACACTGCAGGCTGTGGGCTAAGATTACTGTTCAGCAGTTTTTCTATTGCCAACTTTATTGCTTGTATTGCTGCATCATAATTGTGACAATATTTCCCTGTTGCTATTTTATTCATATCCCTAAGGTTATTTGGGTACTCTATATATGCACCTGCTCCCCCATTCTTTACTGCATTCTGTGCTGATCCATCTGTGTACACACGAATCCATAGGTTTTGTGAGTATTTTTCATCCAGGAAACTGAGAGTTATTGTTTTTCGCTGTAGACTATTTTGTTCCTCTTTGTCAACTATTCCTTTTCCTTCTGTCCGTATTTGTATTGATAATCCTGATTCCTCTGTCCAGGGAGTCTGTTCTGGTATGGGCAGTAGGGGGTTAACAACTCTTGGCATGTCTGGTGTTTGTCTACTAATAATTGGTGGATAAAACTGCTTCTCTTAAGTCGTCCCAGTGCAAGATTTTGGAATCGGTCCTTCATTGGACGTCTCGGCATGCAAGCATATTTTTCTGCCTGTATCAGCACCTTTGTGTGCCTCCGTTATCTCAGTGCTGGTATCCTCAACAATTTCTCCATCTCCAATATTTGTGTTGATTTCATTGCTCCTGTGATGACCCTAATTACCTGGTTTTGTACTTTGTCCAGTTCTTTCAGTGTGGTGTTTGATGCTGAGCACCATGCAGATGATCCATATTCTAAATGTGGGCGTATACTCTGTTGGTAAACTTTACTGAGTATTTTCCCACTCGCACCCCATGTGGTTCCACACATCTTTCTTAGAATAGCCAACCTTGCTTTTTATGTTGCTTTATTTATCTGCTGTTTCCAAGATAGTTTGTTATCAAATGTAACTCCGAGATACATAGCTTGTATGTCTTCTTCCACAGGCTCATTGTTTATGTAGATGGCTCCTGCTTTTTGTTTGGGGAGAAAGTGAAAAGTGTAGTACTGCATTTGTCTGTATTGATGCTGATACACCATCTATTTGTCCATGAATTCAGTGCATTCATAGCTCTTTGTAACAATTTGGAGGCCACTGTTGCATACTCCTCTGTGCACCACATTACCAAGTTATCTGCATACATTGCCACTTTGATGCAATGTGGTAGTTCAGTAACTAGGTCATTGATGTAGATCAGAAAAAGTGTTGGAGATAGTACCCCTCCCTGTGGAACGCCCTGGTGCAGTTAGACCTTCTTACTCTTAAGATCATCCAGTTGCACTCTGGCTCTCCTGTTATGCAGGTATGCTTTGACCCATTTGTACATCCTGCCATTTACTCCATAATTTCTGTTTCTTCAAAAGCCCTTCCTTCCATACCTTATCAAATGCTTTCTTTAGGTCTATCCATGCTGCTAGTACCAGTTTATTTTCTTGAAACGCATCCTCAATTTCCTGGGAAAGATAGGTTGCCTGATCTTCAGTAGAGTAACACTGTCTAAAGCTTGCTTGTTGTGGGACAAGGAGATTTTCACTTTCCAAGTACCACTGCAGTCTGAGATTGATTATACGTTCCATTGTTTTACACAAACAGCTTGTAAGGCTGATTGGTCTATAGCTGGATGTCGTTGAACCATCTTTTCCTGGATTTAGTAGTGGTATCATAGTTGCTTCTCTCTATGCCTGTGGCACTCTACCTGTGATCCAGCAAATGTTGTAGATCTGCAGTAGTTTTGCTTTAGCTGTAGTTCCCAAGTTCTTAATCATTTCATTGGACACTCCATCACTGCCTGGTGACTTTTTCATTTTTAATTAGGATATTGCCAGCACTAGCTCTCTTTGTGTAATGGGTATTTCCATGACTTCATGTGTGGTCTCTTCTTGTCTTGCATTTTGTTGTTTTAAACGGGTCTCTTCTCTTTTCTCTAGGCTAATTTCAATATTATTGTCATTTGAAAAGGAGTCTGCAAAGTGATTTGCTGCATGCTTACCTGTTAGGATGTTTCCATCCTTCTTCAGTGTAGTTTTGGTGTACCTTTCTGTACTCTCATCATTCAGCTGTTTTACAAGCTTTACTCAGCTAGTTCTGAACCTTCTTTCACATGCAAGCGTTCTCACTGGTTCCATATTTGGGAACCACTGGTCTAACATTTAACGCTCCCAGTTTATCGAGGTGTCGCTAAAAACGACACCCTCATCGACATGAGTTCGTTGACTGAGTGTGTTAGCCCTGAGGGCAAGACTGCCAGGACAGTACATTCTGCTCAGAACTGCGGATAGTTAAATTGAACAAGGAAGAGAAATAGAATAATTAAGGGGGGGGGGGAAGCGAAGGAGCACGACGCTAAAAGAATGGGGTACCAGAGGAACATTTTAAGTGCAAAATACTCTAGCTTCGATTTTTTTCTTCCAGACTAAATAAATTGGACATCGAGAAGCAGACGTCGGTAATGACTTATCCCATTAGCGGAAACATGCGCTATTAGCAATGAGCCAAGATTGAACTCAACGGCAGCAAGGAAAACAAAACAAAAAAGAATGCATCACGTTGTTTTCTTGATTATCGAAACCGCCGATAAAAAACATTTTGACTTTTAATTTGATGATAACTTACCTGAGACAAACTTGATTTCAAAGATAGTGCACGGAAGCCGCGATTTGTTGATGTGCTTGCAACTAACCAGAATGGTCTGGGTACAGTTCCCGGATGTGGCGAATTTTCTTTTTTCGACCGACATGGCATCGCTGGTCATCTAACGTCTGAAAATGGGTATCATGGATTTTTTTTTTTTTGGAAAGTAAGGCTGGCAAAAACAGTTCTCTTATCTTGCCCAGAGACATGAATGTTAAATAAAGCAACTAAAAAATACAATACAAACATTTGTAAACAACTGTTTGAGAAATATTTTGAACATCAGATCGTATGACAAGATAAGAAATGAAGATATTTGGGATTGAACAAAACAAGGACCTATCGAACAACATATTATGAATAGAGAATAGAGATGAATTCGACACTCACTAGGAAAACCGTGATGACCATAGCTAGACAAGCAGTATCATAAAACCACAGGGAAAGAGAAAGCCAAGAAGGCACATAAATACACGGAGAAGAGAAGTCACGGAGACCATTGTGAGCATTGGCCTAGACTGGAGAGATGTAGAAAAATGTCCAAGAAAGAGATGGATGGGGAGACCTTGTCTGTGGCCTGCCCTCCATAAAGGAATCTAAAGGGCTTTGATTAAGGGTTTGCGTGATATCGACCATATAACACATACAATGTGTCGCTGCTCATTGAGAAATATGAACACTTTCACTACAATCCCCATACGCTTGAAGGCATGGAGGTCCTTTACTTACCTACAGTGTAATAAAAGACGTATGCAAACACAGCGTACAGTACTTCTTATTTCCTTCCTTATATGACTTACAGCGTCGAGGGGAGATATAATTTGCGGTCTTTCGCTCTTCTGTTCGCCTCTGCTGCTGTTATGTTTCCTAGTGCTTCTAATATTTCATCAATCCATCTTTTTCGTGGTCTTTCTTGGGTCTGGTGTTCTCGCAACGTTTATTGAGGGCTCGTTGTGTTGTGTTTTGATCACTCTGCCTTGTCACGTGGCCAACCATTTCATCTGTTATTTCTTTATATATTCTATGACGGGGGTTATTTTTAGCTTTTTTCCTCAGTTCTAGCAGACATTTGGTGACGGCAATAAGTAAGAAGGTCGCCAACTCTGTGTACAACATAAACACTTCATTTTGTTTCCTTATGGTGTGGCAGTCTTTTTTTGGGTTTAAACTATTGTTTGTGTTTAGAAATTGAGTCTTAGAACGTCAAGCAGACTGAACAACTCGGCACCGAGCCAAAGTTTAAGAACCCACATGCTGCATAATCGATAACTAACTAATCCATAAATGCGCACAAGCATAATTCAAGCTTCGGGTGAGACAGCCGTGCATGGAAATACACAGTAAATAATAATAAATAAAGCTGCTCGATATCATATATTTATCGCTGTGGAGAGGCATTCTGTGCTGGAGTTATTGTTCGAGAGTGTTAGTAGCTTAGAGCGTATGTGTGCTGGCTTGGCGAAAAGTAGTCGGTTCTGTTCTTGCTTGACGTTCTCCAGTTTCATCAGCTGGAATTGAAAAAAAAATATGTAAAGATATATACTTGTTTAGTTTAGTTAGAGACGGTGATTACTGTGAGGGAGAGCTCAGGCTAATTATCACTACACATCGAACACTTACATAAGTGCGCATATTTCCTCCTTAGTATATACACCAACATCTAGAGACTGACAACATCAGTTTTGTGTTCTGTTTACCAGTCTTCCTTGACTTCCATCTGAAGTCACCCCTTTTGGTTTGATGTTCATGAAGTTTATACAAGTTTGTAGATGCCAAACATTGTTGTCTTGTGCGATGCGGTTTAATACTTCTTCCCCCCCCCCACCCCCACCCCCAATGATAATTGACTGTGCAAGACATCCTTTTTTACCGCCCTTCAGTTTTCAACCCATACACCATTATATTATATTTGGAAGAAACATCGTTAGAAGCAAAGCGAGCTATCTATAAGACTATTTTTATTCTAAGGTTGTGCTACCAGTGCCAGACATGGACCTTAGACTCAAGAATTATTAGAAAATAACCACCGCAGAATTTATTGCGTCAGATGCATGGCAGGAAACAGCCTGAGGAGTAAGATCTGAAATGAAGATTTACGGAAAAGACTACGAACAAAACTTGCTATTGAATACACAAAGCGACAACAGATCAAGTGGTTCGGGCATATAAGACACAAAGAACTAAATCTAACACAACGAGTCACCAACAACGATATGAGGACACCAGACCAACAAGCCGATTAAGAAAAGGTGGATAAACCGAATACTAGAAACACTCGGAGGTATAACAGCAGAAGAGGCCAATAGAGGAGCAAGAAACAGAGAACTATATCTCTCCTCGAGGCCGAAAGGTAAATGAAGAAAGAAAGAAAGAAAGAAAGAAAGAAAAAATAATATAATTCTGATAGTTCGAGTAGCTTGCTGATTAAATGCCTCCACATTAGACTTGTTGTGATCTTGTTTAATAATAACTAGATCGACGTCTTCTAGGTCCACCCAGCCTGTTATGGGTAGAGGTTTTTTTCTGGTAAAGAATGACATCACTGGCGTAATACTGACCACATATCCAAAAATGTATCGATGACAAGAACAAAATAGGGGCTCTAGCACAATACTCCCCTAAGTGCACGGAACATGACGGGGTTCTTTCTTCGTCGTCTTCTTTCATTAATCTTTGAGTTATTCTTTACTTCTGATGTAATGTTAATCTCTCTGACAATTGCAGCAGTCTCGATGATAATTTCACCAATGTTCGTATCTTCACATATTGAAACATTGATCACATTCGTTAGTTCCTCTCGTGTCGAAGACTGCATATAGGGCAAAAATCATAAATCTCCCTCCATGTCTAGCGATTCACTGCATCTAATGGCAGAGTTTCTTGTAGTCTTTCTTGTTTTCTTTTGGTCTTCATTGTTTCCTTTTGCTTATCCTTTGCCACTCTATTTCCGATGAAGACCTGGCCGCGAGAGTCTTCTTTTCTCCATTCCGAGCACAAAACAGATGTACTTCCAGCGTCTTCTCAGTTCATAGCTTGATACGTATTATTGTTTGGTTTCATCTGATATTTTATTTGGTGTAAATGTAAAGACTCTCCAATTTATACTTAAGAGTCTTTGGGTGCATTTATTTCCAAAGGCACTTAGTCACTTTTCTAGAATTTGATTGGATTTCCAGCTCTCGCACTTTTATGTTATAGTACGGCTATCACATAGGAATTGAACAGTCTCAGCTTCGTGCACTTGCTAAGTTATTTTAATCTCCAGATATTTTAAAATCTGTTAACGGCACTTGATGCCAACGCAATACGGGCCATACCTTCAGTTGTGTTTCCATCCCGTGACATTTTGCGCCCTAGATAAGTGAAGTGGATAGCATCATGTAGAATTTTATTTTAATAGTTTTATGTTATTATTTGTGTCGGTAAAATCCATGAGTTGTCTTACTTCCGCTTTGATCTGAAGGTTTATAGGCAAAGTTATCGATTGATATTATAGTGATACCCTATAGCAGTAATTCTCAAAATATGTGACTTGGCTTCCAGGGGGATTTATACGATCGGAACTGCCATGAGGGAGCCACCGGTATATAAATAGTAGGAAAAGGGGGCAGCCATTGTCGAATGTTCCTCCAATGTTTCAGGTATAACCAACTTCTATGAAGATCAATTAGAAGAGCAGTGTCGATAGGAAATGAACCAACATTCGTAAAGATATACTCGCACACGCACACTTTTAAATGCTGCTCAGTAAGTTATACTGCTATATTTGTTACTCATTTAAACGTAGAGACAGGTTGTCACTTACATTCGTGCGCATACCACGTAAGTAGGATGACACACACATACATACATACACAGACACATATAATATATGAAAACAAGCACAAGTTGAAATACAGTTTACATGGTTATAGACAACACATATACTTTAGTAAGATGGAAATAAGTTTACTTAGTCACAGACAAGACATCACATTAGTGAGACTAGAAACAAGTTTATGTAGTCACAGACAAGACATGTGATTAGTGAGACTAGAAACAAGTTTATGTAGTCACAGACAAGACATATGATTAGTGAGACTAGAAACAAGTTTATGTAGTCACAGACAAGACATATGATTAGTGAGACTAGAAACAAGTTTATGTAGTCACAGACAAGACATATGATTAGTGAGACTAGAAACAAGTTTACTTAGTCACAGACAACACTGATTAGTGAGACTAGAAACAAGTTTACGTAGTCACAGACAACACTGATTAGTGAGACTAGAAACAAGTTTACGTAAGTCACAGACAACACTGACTGGTGAGACTAGAAACAAGTTTACGTAATCACAGACAACACTGATTAGTGAGACTAGAAACACATTTACGTAGTCACAGACAACACTGATTAGTGAGACTAGAAACAAATCTATGCATCATCAATGCACTCCGAGATGTGGGAAGAGCACAGGACTTCGACAAACACAGATCAACGTCACTTCTTCGGATGATGGAAATGGGAGTTAAGATGGACACAGCCAGAAATGAGAAACATGGTGGCCGTGTAAGAAGACTTATCAACCAGCATAGAACTGGAGTCGTCAGTCGCTGGACACTGAGGGGATTGCTGAGGAGGGGATCTGAGCACCTATGGACATGTTCGGAGTGCAATGATGATGACCCGCAAATAACTCAATAACTCAATAACTAGAAACAAATTTAAGTAGTCACAGACAACATGTCTGATTAATGTGACTTGAAACAAATTTATGTAGTATTGGCACATATCGCATTAATGAGACTAAAAATGAGTTTACGTAGTCACAGTCAACATATCACATTAGTCAGACTACACAACACCTTTACATAGTCATAGGCAGCACATCGTGTTAATGAGACTAGAAGTAAGTTTGCGTAGTCATAGACAACAGATCACATCAGTGAGACTGGAAGTAAGTTTATGTATTCATAGACAAAACACTTCATCAATGAGACTGGAAGTAAGTTTATGTATTCATAGACAAAACACTACATTAGTGAGGAGACTGGAAGTAAGTTTATGTATTCATAGACAAAACACTACATTAGTGAGGAGACTGGAAGTAAGTTTATGTATTCATAGACATAACACCATATTAATGGTATCAAAACTAACCAATCTTCTCACCCAGTTCGCTGGTAATATCTATGGATCCGGCAGAGAAAATCAACTTTTACAATAGCTTGAACAGCGGAAGCGGAAATCGAAGAATCCACACTAAGCAACACTAAAACGCCAGTAAAGCCAGTTTTGTTCCTGCTACGTTCTGCTTATTGATTCTTCCCCCTTTCCAGCTTCGCGTTTATCATCCTTTAGAACGTGTTCATACAGCTCTGAATCAACAACGACCTTTGGCCTTTCTCTACACAGGAAGTAAAGCCTGATTTTTATTTTCGTCCTGTTGGACATGGTCTGTCCAAACTGTAATGTTATCCCAGCCTTGAAAATCGCAGCTGCATTCATTGCTGGCGTGGCATTCAGCAGAGGCTACCCGCTTTCTAGAGACCCCATTTTACATCCCAATGCTAATTAGCTAAATTGGTTGTTTCGTTGTGGTGTTATTCTAGGTGGGGGGGGGGGGGGGGGGGCGGAGGTTGACGGGGAGCAGCGGGGAATTCACAATTTTGTCAACATGAATAATTCTGAGAAATAAATATCTTTATTGGTTGCCGCATAATAAAACATACATTGTACATTTTGTAGACGCTCACAGATACACTCATGGCCTCTATTTGACATCGTCATCACCATCATTGAGTGCCGTCTCCGCATCGAAGGTTGGCTAGCGTGGAACGCCATTCCACTCTGTCTCTTGCTTTGATGGTGCAGATTGTCATAGGTTGACTTGTCCATCTTTTGATGTTACTCGTCCATGTTAGTCTTGGTCTGCCTCTGCCTTTTTTACCTTGTATTTTCCCCTTCCAATATTACTTTTATTAGGCTATTGTGTCTTTTAACATGACCCAAAAATTCCATCTGTCTTGTTCCAATTGCGTTTAGTGGTTCTCTTTTCATTTTTAGTTGTTTTAAAACTTCATCGTTTGTTTTCTTTTCTTTCCATCCAATTCTACTTATTTCTCTATTAATCCACATTTCAAAGGCTTCAATTTTCTGTTTTGTTTTCTTGTCTAATGTCCATGTTTCTGCACCATACAGGAATATTGAGAAGATGTAATATTTTGCTATTCTTAGTTTCAGCCCTGGTGTTATTTGTTTTGATGTTAGTGTATTTTTCATGGCATTAAAATTACTTTTTGCCATACCTATTCTTTTGTTTATTTTTTTTAAATGTATGATTTTGAAATTAGATTTTGATGATCTATTTGACAGTAAATTAAAATAACCATGTTGTTGTTTTCCGTAGCTCGCCTCTTACCTATTGTTCTAAAACTTAACTTGACTTTTGTGTCTTGGAGTATCACAAATGCTCACTCATCACTTGCTGAATCAAACTCCAATTGGCGGCACTTACTGGACGTCTCTCTTGTTACATTAAGTTCTCGTTAATTCTGACGCCGGGCAGTTACTTAATTAAGCGGAGAGATATAACCGGACGTAGGAGAAATATGACATGGACAAAAGAAAACGATAATAAACAAGTTTTACATTGTAAAATGCGATCGAATTTTGTCATACATCACAAGTAAGAATCTTTCTTTCTTTTTTTCTTTCATTCTTTCCTTATTTCTTTCTTCGCTTGCACGTGTACCAATTTGCACGTGGGGGCAGATAAAAGAAAATCTGATTTTCGCCCTTTTGGCGACCTCAACCATTTATCAAGAATGATTACTAAACACAAACTTAAAAAAGAACACATACACACACACGCATACACGCATACACACACACACACGCACGCACGCACGCACGCACGCACGCACACACACACACACACACACACAGACACACAGACACAGACACAGACACACACACACACACACACACACACACACACACACACACACACACACACACACACACACATCATAACCACTAGAAACACTACAGAAAATTCAAATAATAATATTACTAATTGGAGTCCGGAATACAGATAAACTGAACGGCAAAATGTAGATAGGCAAGTGTCAAAGTGAACAGGGCAAAATTGTCAGTGTAAAAATGGGTGACAAGCAAACTGAGCATTTGTAAGGACTTCCTGTTGACGGCTAGATTCATATAGAAAACTAACCTCTATGTGATGCATTAGTGTATGGGGAACTGACTGCAGTGTAGAAGAAGTGATACCGTTTTCCTGTGAGGTACGCCATATAGGTCTTCACATGTCGTGTGTCTTTCTATCCCGAACAACTTTTATTATAAGAAAAGAACGCGTCTAACCTTGGGTTTGACACTATCATTGCTCTTGATTCTACAGGAAATCCCACGCCTCGTCAAATCTAATGACAGCTTCTCCGTTTAATATCTTTGCAATGTCAGGCTGTTATTTATCAATCTCATCTTCTTCTGGTCACAACTATCACTGCTTGTTTGTATTTATTTCGACAATAATGTAGCTGTCTAACATTGATATCTTTTCTAGTTTTATAATTGTCTTAAGCCTTATAATTTTCAAATCCATTTACTTGCTTTTATTATCGAATGTATCACGGTCTTATTGTAATGCAATAAGCCTATTGGTTGCCTAGCACAATATTTCCTAAACAAAACAAAAATTTCCCTTAAGGGAAATACAAATATAAAATGATGAATAACGTCACATGATAGCTTCATTGAAACTAGACATGTCATTATAAGCAGAAAAAAAGGTATAGTTATTATAGCAATTTCATTGTAATTTATTACAACATTCAACTGTTCATGTCTTTTGTTGCTTATCTGTGAAGAAAAAACACCCACAAACGTACACACACACACACACACACACTCTTGAAATGCTGATAATCTTTAAGTGCAACGAAATCTTCTAAGGAGGGGAAATTGAGTGAGCGATTGGAGGGATGAGTGAGGTTGTTATACACTGATTTTGATATTAGGCTTAAGATTTTTTTTTTATATCATGACTTCTAGGTGAACAGGTGAACGAGACGGTTAAACCACTCGTCTGTCTGACTGATGGTTGTCAGTTCGCGGTAGGGTCGCTGGTATTTTTTTTGTTTTTTCATTGGAGTTGAAATTAAAATCCCAGAACCAGCACACTACTCCGAAACTGTTTTTGAATGTACAACCATTTATTTATTCATTCTTTGATCATCACTAATATATGTCCGAAGTTGTGTGCTACTCGTCAACTGTTTTTGAATGTACAGGCTTTATTTATTAATTATTCGAAGTTTTGTGCATTCAGAGTCACATCTAGAACATGTTAGCTCTCAATCACAGCCTAGGAGTCGAAACGGGAGCCGCGATAGCTCAGTGGTTAGTGTACTGGACTACAAAGGACAAGAGGTAGGGTTCGATCCCAACCGACGGCTTCCGGTTCACCCAGCCTTTAATGGGTATCTGATTTTTTTCTGGAAAGTAAAGCGGCACTGGCGTAATACCGACCACATTACCCCGAAAATCATGTGCTGAAGGTCTGTAAAATTTATGGTCACTAACACCATATTGTCTATACCTCACTTGGCGTGACGGGGGTACTTTACTTTTTTAAAAATTTTATTATTTTTATTTTTTTATTTTTAAAGGGTCGAAACACTTGCTCGACAGTCTACTTCTGATGATTGCATCCTTTCCCAAAGCTCTATATAAGAAATTTCATATCTTCGTCCTCTTTCCTCCTCTTCGACACGCCGCATAAATGGGACTATACAGTTAGAGATAGCTGTATCTTTGTTTTTTGTTTTTATTTCAGTTTCTTGCTTACAAGAACACCCTAACAAGGCTGGGCTATAACAATGCACAATTTTTTTTAAATTACCCTTTTTTTTAATGAACAGAGACAAAGATTTTTCCTTGCTTGTTTTCCCGGTATTATTTTATTTTTTTCATATTTCCACGAAAGTAACTGATAAGACATTTTAAAAGACGTTTACTCTGTTGTTAATTTCCTATAGGTTTTAATGCCAATGGTTAAAAAAAGAGACTATTCTTACTCTCTCCTGGGAAGAAGCAGGTGTTTCCGTTGGAAACTGCCGGCAGATTGTCGCCCTATGAAGCATTATATGTGGCAGTCAGCGGGCACGTTAAGTACTGACTGCAGTTCAGACCTTCATAAAGCCAGCTTTCTAAAGGTCAGCAGGAAGAGTGATAATGAGGCTTAGACCGGGGAATGAGTGGCTGATAAAAGAAGACCGAGTACTGTGGAAACTATGAATGCTAATAAAATAGTGATCTTCAAAGAGGAATGAATGAAATAAAAACAGTTACAATATGGCTACTGTTCTGTTTGAAATAGAGTAACGAAATCAGCCGTAAAAAGAGATTTTCAGGAAATAGATTTTAATGCATTTTTTAAACTCACAGGGAAAGGAAGTACCGTTGAAAGGAAAATAGTGTTAGCAGACATAGGAATAAGAAGAGCAGGGCAAAGTGCTTGTCGTATTCTTGTCAATAGACCTTCAGTTTACTCTCAATTTAGTAAGTCTTTAGTAGATTGTAATGTATCAATAAATGTCCAACATGTTTTACTTATTTAATTAAGACCAAGGTGTCGGATAGGTGTCTGAAAGAGCTCAGCATCTCATATTTGGTCCAATTAGCCTTATTAACCAAGAACCAACTCCATCTCCTCACTGTGGCTGTAGAGGCTGACTAATCAGAGAATCCATGTCAGTTGAGATTGAAGGAGGAAAACCAGTATCTTGAAATAATTTGTTAAAGTCGGATGTACTAGGCCGGGAGACGCAGATATCGCAGTTTTTTTTGTAACACGATTCAAAGTAACTACGCCCATTTAACGTGCAATTAACGAAAACGAGTAATAATCAGGTGAACGCAACAGCAACAAGGACTCATTTAATCTTTTTGTTTTTTCCCCAGCTTTTATCGTTTTGTTTGTCTTTTTCTGACGCCGCCTTTTCCCCCATCAAGGCCAACTTATTTTCCTGGGGAAGGGGTTTAACAGTCACCAGGGACTGAAAACCAAGACTGGCCAGGCCTTCCTACACCCGAGCAAGACCACAGTCTGCTCTAGCAGGTTAAGGTGCTGGAGACAGAGACAACCAGCCGAGAGGCGCACCACAGTAGTCAGGATGCCACACATTCACTTAAATGGGATGTCTAACTGCAAATCGATAAGACACCTGTCTTGTGTTGGGCACTAGGGCAGGTGCAGTATCAGCCCTCAGCCTCGAAATGACCCAGCCACCATCGTTTAATGTCTTTCTCAACCACCAGGAGGCATTAGAATAGAGCTACCGGCCAATTACAACTGTAAGAACTCATCATCATCATCGAGTGCCTTCTCCGCAACGAAGGTTGGCTACCATGGATCGCCATTCTACTCTGTTTCTTGCGTTGATGGTGCAGGCTGTCATAGATTGACTTGTCCATCTTTTGATGTTACTCGTCCATGTTAGTATTGGACTGCCTCTGCCTCTTTTACCTTGTATTTTTCTTTCCAATATTACTTTCAGTAGGCTGTTGTGTCTTTTAGCATGCCCCAAAAATTTCATTTGTCTTGTCTTAATTGTATTTAGTAGTTCTATTTTTATTTTCAGTTGTTTTAAAACTTTATCGTTTGTTATCTTTTGTTTCCATCAAATTCTACATATTCTTCTATAAATCCACATTTCAAAGCTTCATTTTTTTCAATTTTTAAGAACTACAGCAACAAAAATATAACAAATGACATTGCAGGTATAGACAATACTTCATGCGAACGTAAGATAGATAGACAGACCGCCTTTTTGTCTGCCTTTCCCGTTAAAAGATGTATCATATTGTTTTGTGTTCACATTCTCACATTCACCATTTTCTATATTGGTCTGTATTTCCAGATGTAGGAGCTCAAAGCCGTCAGCATTTCATAACTAATTGTTTACGTCACAATCGGTAAAGATGAACTATCCAGATCCTACTCTCATTTAATGTTTTTATAAAGACGGGTGATGATAGCCGTCGGGTAGAGGTAGAAGAATATGAAGAAGAAATCCAGATGTATCTAGTTTGTTCCGCGCCCGAAGCCTGTACTTCATCGAGTTGTTATCAGTAAATACAACACTTAATTTTTCTTATTATCAACATTTCGCTATTCATAATTTTTAACATACTTTTCTTGCGGCTGAATATATATATATATTTATATATAAAAGACATCACCTCAGAGCAAAATAAAGACAAGTGGAACAATATTAAAACAGGTAAATGAATTTAAATATTTGGGAACTTTGTTAACCTCAGACGGAAGATGTACAAAAGAGGTGAGATGCAGAATGGCTCAGGCAAAAGCAGCTTTCCAAAAAATGAGGAAAATACTATGCAATCCATTTTTGACAATAGAAACAAGAAAAAGGGTTCTTAAATGTTACGTAGAGCCAGTCTTAACATATGGATGCGAGTCATGGACAATAGGACAACAGACAAGAAAATCACTGGAGTCTGTAGAAATGTGGTTTTACAGAAGAGTGTTGAGAATACCATGGACAGCTAAGAAGAGTAATGAAGAGGTTCTGAGAGAGGTCAAAGCAAAAAGAGAGCTAATTTCCAATATTAGGAAGAAACAATCATCATTTTTTGGCCATGTAATGAGAAGAGAACAACCAGAATATATTGTAACAACTGGAAAAATTGAGGGACTAAGAGGTAGAGGGAAGCAAAGAGAAAAAAAATATCAGACAGCTTGAGGGAATGGCTTTGCAGAAGGTCAACAACAGAAATGATAAATAGCTGCCGAGATCGACAGTTGTGGAGAGACATGATCACCTACGCCTGCAGGCCCGGTACTTGATGATGATGATATATATATATATTATACATATATACAAAATCTATGAAACGTGCATGTTTGCCTAATTATCTTTATTAATTATTTTTCTAGATCGGGTTTCGAATCATTTAGTCCTCAGTTCGTTCTCTTGATCTTTTTTGTTATCATCAACTTATTTGAACAGTCTTGTTTTGATGTTTCTACATTACTCAGCTGATGCTAGTTTTGTTTCTATGACAACCACCTACTGGTAACATCCGTCGCTGTGCTTGATAATAAGAGCAATTAATATTAGGATTGATAACATATAGATATGAGTAATAGGCTGTATGCTTGTCCAGAAGTCCAGGGCCACTTTATAAATATGTCGGAGGTGAAAAAGTAAGTAAAGTAAAGTGCTCCTTCACGTTAAGTGGCGAATAGGGAATATGGTGTTAGTGACCATACTTTTTAGAGACTTTCAGCACATGATTTTTGGGATAATGTGGTCAGTATTACGCCCGTGCCGCTTTACTTTCCCAGAAAAAAAATCCAGTACCCATTTAAGGCTGGGTGAACCTGGAAGCCGTCGATCAGGATCGAACCCGACCTCTTGTTTTTTTTGTAGACCATTCACTAACCACTGAGCTAACACGGCTCCTATGTCGTGGTAAGGTATCGGGTAATGTCTTATGACTCTTCGATAGTTAAATCTCTACAGAAAAAAAAATCAATCTTTAAATTCGATATTGCTGCCATTAGTTTCCAACCTCACTCCCACACGACCCCGCCTCCCCCCAACTTCATTCGTTTTTCTCCCTCCCCATAACAGTTGAGTTCCTAACAGGAAAGTGATTGTTCTAGATTGCCAATGATAAGTCATGTTGTCCACTGCTCTTAGAAAGCCAATCACAACTTCTCATGAACTAAATAAATAAAGTGCTCATTTGTGAAACATAATAAATAATATCTCTCTTCCCCTATATTTTGTTACAGAAACAGGTCTCTACAGTTGTGCCATACCAACATTTGAGGATACAAGAGGATTGAGAAAGTGAGCTGTCATGTTTGTAATCGTTGACAATAGTTAATAGATTGTTTCGTCATCATCATCATTCTCTTCATCATCATTCTCTTCATCATCATTTTCTTCATCATCATTATCTTCATCATCATTCTCTTCATCATCATTCTCTTCATCATCATTCTCTTCATCTTGATCATATAATCGCCATCATTACAATCATTCTTGTCATTATTATCATCGTTATCGCAAAAATTATTTCACTTTCCTATTTCTTGACATTAATCTTATTTTTCTTGTTTTTTTTCTTTCCATTTCATTTTCCTATTTCTTGACATTAATCGTATTTTTCTTGTTTTTTTCCCTTCCATTTCCCTTTCCTATTTCTCGACATTAATCGTATTTTTCTTGTTTTTTAAAAATTCACATTTCACTTTCCTATTTCTTGACATTAATCTTATTTTTCTTGTTTTTTTCTTTCCATTTCACATTCCTTTTTCATGACATTAATCGTATTTTCTTGTTTTTGTTTCTTTCCATTTTACCTTCCTCTTTCTTGACATTGTTTTTCTTGTTTGTTTGTTTTTCCTTCAATTTTACCTTCCTCTTTCTTGACATTGTTTTTCTTGTTTGTTTGTTTTTCCTTCCATTTTACCTTCCTCTTTCTTGACATTAATCATATTTTTCTTGTTTTTTTTCCCTTCCATTTCATTTTCCTATTTCTTGACATTAATCGTATTTTTCTTGTTTTTTTTCCCCTTCCATTTCATTTTCCTATTTCTTGACATTAATCGTATTTTTCTTGTTTTTTTTCCCCTTCCATTTCATTTTCCTATTTCTTGACATTAATCGTATTTTTCTTGTTTTTTTTTTTCCCTTCAATTTTCCCTTCCTCTTTCGCCTACCCCATATTTCTTCGTCACTACTTTCTCCAGCTCCTCCTTCACCTTGTTCTTATTATTCTTCTTGTACTATTCTTTTTATTCTTCAAGATCGCTCGATCATTAGCGGATTGTGTTGCATATATTTAACACCTTGTCGTCCACTGCGTTCATCTTTAGAAAGTATTCACTCTGGACTTTTTTCTAGCCTAATCGCAAGTTAAGCTTTTTACAGTTAAATGAATTGAAAGGAAACTACCCAAAAAAGCTAAATTTTTAACTTTTTGATCGGAAAGGTATTCCGCCAGCATCTTTGATTAATTTACAATCGTTCTTATTTAACGCACATTTTGGACTGTATCTTCGAATTGTGATTCATTCTAGTTTTTTTTTTCTTTCTTTATTTGTAATCACATATTTCTGGCTTTCATTCTCCCGCCATTAAATCCTAGTTACCGTCAGCTGGACAAGTATTTGGGTTGGGCTTATCTCCTTCGTTCTATCACTTGAGCGGAACGTCACGGAAACATCTGTCTCTTGTACTTCAGTTATCGATTGTTCTCATCCCTGCTACTGTCTGAAATGTTCGTGTTAGTCGAAGATTCATTGTTCATCACTGTCTTAGTTCCCACTTACTTTTCTTTTTTTCTGTTGGGCCCAAACGAGAATGTATTAATGTCGTTGCAAATATCGAGGAGCATAGTTTGCATTAGAGAACATAGGTTCCCAGCAGTCCTGGCGGCGTATTAATCTTTATTCATCATCATGTGCCATACCGATTGGCGTAGGCGATCATATCCTTCCACAATCTTCTATCTACAGTGCATCGTATCAGTTCTGTTGTTGACTGTTTTTCATGCCATGACACCAAGCTATCCAGTATTTTCTCTCTTTGTCGTTCACGATCTCTCTTTCTTTTTATTTTGTCAGTTGTAACCAAGTGTTTCTACTTTCCTCTTCTCATGATGTGCCCGAAAAATGTTGATTGTTTCTTTCTGATGTTTTTTAGTAGCTGCCTTTTTGTGTTGGCCTCTTGGAGAATTCTGCCTTTTTGTGTTTGCCTCTTTGAGAATTTCCTCATTGGTCTTTTTTAGTGCCAGAATTTTTTTTTACTACCACCGATACATTCGTGGGTGACTGGTTACTATCATTTCATGCCGCAATACTCTCCATCTCTGGTATTGATCTTAAGAAACTGAATCAACCTTGGCGAAAAAAAAACAAATCGCTGAATTTAAGAGAATTGATGCAGCGATATTTTTTTTAGACAAATCGCTGAATTTAAGAGAATTGATGCAGCGATTTTTTTTTTTTTAGACAAATCGCTGAATTTAAGAGAATTGAACTATGGAAAGCAAACAAGACTTAAGAGGAATGCACACAGAAATAAAGAGAATGACGAATTTAAATAAAAAAAAGCCACAGAAGGTGGATGCATTGCAGACAAAAAAAGTAAAACATTGCTAACAGACAAGAAAGTAAAGTACCCCCGTCACGCCAAGTGGCGTATAGGGAAATATGGTATTAGTGACCCTATATTTTACACACCTTCAGCACATGATTTTTGGGGTAATGTGGTTAGCAATACGCCCATGCTGCTTTACTTTCCCAGAAAAAAATTCGGTATCCGTTTAAGGCTGGGTGAACCCGGAAGTCGTCGGTTGGGATCGAACCCTACCTCTTGTCCGTGGTAGTCCAGTTCACTAACCACTGAGCTATCGCGGTTCCCCATTGCTAACAGACAATAAAGATATTATAGATAGATGGCAGGAATATATAACAGAACTATTTAATGATCAAAGGGACAAGAAACCAGTTATAAAATGTACATCAGGCTATACAATCTCAAAATCTGAGGTGGAAAAAGCTATAAAAACAATGAAAAAGGGAAAAGCATCAGGGCCTGACAGCATACAGATAGAGATGATACAGGCACTAGAAGATTTTGGCATTGAAGTGTTTACAGACATATGCAACGACATATACCATACAGGATACATACCAAATGAACTAAAATCATCGACTTTCATTGCATTGCCTAAAAAGAATGGTGCAGTTGAATGCAGTGACTTTAGAACGATAAGCCTAATGAACCATGTTACAAAAGTCTTGCTAAAAGTAATACAAGGAAGGATTCAGAATAAAATCAATACTGCATTAGATGAGCAACAGTTTGGATTTAGGTAAAATAGCGGGACAAACGAAGCCATATTCTGCATGAGAACATTAATCGAAAAGTATACAGAAGCAAACAAACGAATATATGCCTGCCTCATATACTACACCAAAGCTTTCGATAGAGTACACCACAAACAACTTATAGAATGCCTAAAGGAGATACATCTAGATGACATGGACATACGACTAATATGTAATCTATACTGGGAGCAAACAGCAATAATAAAATATAACAAAGAGAACTCTACACCCATTGATATAAAAAGAGGAGTAAGACAGGAATGCATCCTATCACCAATCTTGTTCAATCTATACACTGAGCAAATCTTTAAAAACATCATAGAGATGTCAGGCCTACAAATTAATGGAAAGATAATCAATAACCTAAGATATGCTGACGATACTGTACTACTAGCAGAAAATCCTAAAGATCTACAACAATTACTTAATAAAATAAACATGACAAGCAAAAAGTATGGACTAGATATGAATATCAAAAAGACTAAAACTATGATCATAAACAAAGAAAATACTCAAAACCCACAAGTGGATATCAAGATTGAAGGAATAGACCTTGAGATAGTTCAGAACTGCAACTACCTTGGACATACTATAACCAGTGATGGAAAATGTACAACTGAAATAAACAATAGAATAGGAATGGCAAAAAGTAATTTTAATGTCATGAAGAACATACTAACATCAAAACAAATAACACCAGGGCCAAAGCTAAGAATAGAAAAATGTTACATCTTCTCAATATTCCTATATGGTGCAGAAACATGGACAAGAAAACAGAACAGAGAATTGAAGCCTTTGAAATGTGGATATATAGAAGAATATGTAGAATTGAATGAAAGGAAAAGAAAACAAACGATGAAGTTTTAAAACAATTAAAAATGAAAAGAGAACTACTAAGCACAATTCAAACAAGGCAAATGCGATTTTTGGGCCATGTTAAAAGACACAACAGCCTACTAAAAGTAATCCTGGAGGGGAAAGTACAAGGTAAAAGAGGCAGAGGCAGACCAAGACTAACATGGACGAGTAACATCAAAAGATATATAAATCAGCCTATGACAACCTGCACCATCAAAGCAAGAGACAGAGCAGAATGGCGCTCCGTGTAGCCAACCTTCGTTGCGGAGACGGCACTCGATGATGAAGTGAATTGAACCGTGATTCACGTAAACACTAGATAAGCGCACTAACCATTTTACCATTGCGGTTTCTGTTCTCAAATATAATGTGTGTTGTAGTAATAAAAGTAATCAAGCAGAGCTTGATATTCTCTATCGATAGTATGTAGACTGTTGAAGCGGGTGCAATACTCTTTGTGTCCCTAAGACTACCTGACGAAAGAGGAATATGCCCTTTCTTTGTTAGTCGAGAGAACAGAAATATTTCTTTCTTTCTTTCTTTCTTTCTTTCTTTCTCTAGCCATCAATCAAATTCCTTCTTCAGTTGCCTTTTGTGTTATCTTGTGATGAGGCAGCAAATAAAATACAAAGAAAACGCATTATTACAGAACGAGATTTCCTTCTCGCTGTGATATCGAATGCTGTAATCACGTGGACATTTAAGTAAGAATAGAAAAAGTGTACTTGCTCTGATGGCGAAGTTCCTATTCGTTGTTCTGTGGGTACTTGCCAAGTAAATAAATAAAATAATAAAATAAAATAAATGCGCCCTCTAGAACTATAACTCGCCAGATAAAATCAGAACGAGGATGCCATAACACGATGGAGGTATTTTTAGCATGCGATATTTCGTTTTCCATGAGTCAAGCCAACCGTAATGACAAAAATAGTGATCTTAGTTCAATTTCAAAATTCATTCAGTGCGTGAACTCACTGACAAAAAAAAGTGAAAGAAAATTCAGAAATTCTTAAGTGTATGTCAATAAGCCAATTTCCGGTTTTCTAATTGCTGCCACTTTTTATTTGTTTTATGTATTTGGCAGTTAGAGATGGTAGTTTTCCAGTTGGGCTTTACACTTAATAATACATACTTTCAATCACATGCGCTCATATATTTATATAAATACATGTATGTCTATGTGTGTATGTATGATAGCATGTATTCCTTTTATAGAGTTTGAGATGCCCAATTAGCTTGTTCATTAGGGCACTGTTTGTTTTTGTTCTCCTTTATGTAGCGATTAGCTGTAATAAATTATGCCCACTCATGTCTTATATTATCGGACACGTGACATGCCGGATGTATTCGTTTATATTCGTTTTTGTGAATCAATTGTCGATATCTTCTAAACCTCATCTTGAATGTCTCCACTGTTGGTGATGAGTGGCTGTTGATATTTGAGTTTATTGACAATTTCCAGTCGATTGTTTGCTACTGTTACCTCGTGAGTTTTATTGATATGTTGTCTGTCATATTTGTCTTCTTTGAACTGAGATATGCATTTTTTTTTGCATTTCACTGTACTTCAGGACTGGTAATAGCCTAATCCTTTATTGACTCTCCCTCACTCTCTGGTTACATATTGACAAACCAGGGGCCAGTACGGCTTGTGGCGTTTTGTAGTGCAACAACAAAACTGCCCATTTTCAAATGTTTTGAAGCTTACTTCGAGAATGCCCCAAGTCTAGCCAACATTAATTTATTTCTCTTCTCCCGTCATAGTTTTTAACCGCTGGCGGAGAGACATATTGGATAGATAGAGCATCTTCTCAATGAAGTCCTACAAACATCCTTATATCTCAGCACACGTCTGCCCTTCGGTCTCTTCCAGTCTCCAAGTTCTCTATGCAAAAATTGTTTGGCAGTGCCGTTTATGTCTATTCTTCTTGCGCGATCCAACCACCTTAATCTCCAAATCCCGAGTGTTGCCATGATGTATGGGAATTTGGCTCTTTGCAAGACCTTACAGTTGGTTACTTTTTCTTGCCATTTTCTGTTCACCATCTCGCGAAGGCAACGCACACGAAAGCTGATTAACCTTCTTTTCTGCCCTGCACGCGTAGTCCACGTTTTAGATCCATAGTGAAGTTTGCTAAATTCGCAGCTTTATGAAATTATAATAATTGAGTGCATTATTGGGTCTACTGCATCGACAGATCATATCATAGCAAGGATTATGAAAAAAATACCAGATTGGTGATTCTTGATCCTTCCCGCGCTGTTAGACGTCGCATTGGGCTTGTAATGTCTTTCGCCACCCATCTCTGCTCTGAGCGAGATGTTCGATCTTATCTGTTGAGTCTATTCCTGCCAACTTTGTCTGTCTTATAAATGTTCTTATTAGTGTCTCTTTAGGTCTTCCTCTTTTTCTGTATCCTGATGTTTCTCGTAGAAGAGCCTCTTTCGGAATTCTCTTGTTGTCTCTTCTCATAACATGTCCGACATATGTCCATCTTTTTCCTTAATTGTAGATGGTGCATGGTCATTTCAATATTAGTCTCCAATTACTTCCATTACACACAGAATACTTTTATTAGGCGTTTGTCTTCAAAAGAGTATCGTTTTTTCTCAATCTCTTTTGATGTTTTCAGATTTGTTAGCAGGTATATAAATAAACAGATGGAGAACAGTTGACAGCGTTCCAATTGTATGTCTTATCTGGACGCACGTTAACAGACAAAAAGATGTTAGAGAATAAACACATCACACCGACGGACGTGTAATCTTGTCGAATGATTCTACAAAAGCCATCCTTACTCGACATTTACTTATCTTCCCGTTTATTTAAACTCCCTGTTTGTGCGTTGGCATTGTTTTGTTTTTTATTTTCTTTTTACCTTTTAAAATATACCTGACAGTGTTTTCAATGTTCTTCCATCGATCTTCTTGTTTCAACTTTTTCAAACTAATTCATAAGGCGGAAAGAGAATTAATTGTTTAGTAAAAAAGAAACTTGATACACGATGACAACTATTTCATTCTCCTTCATCTCTTCTACTTTACTTGTTTCATCTTCTTTGTCTTCTCCTTCTTCATTATCTTCTTCTCCTCATTTTTTTACTTCGCTTTCTCCACTTCGTGCGGCAGCTGTAACCGAAGTACAGAATAATAACGTCCCCTGCTATGGTTACCTAATAGTGGTAAAAGGCGGTACAGACATGTTATTCCTCTTCTTTTCTGTCATCCTCGTTCTCTCTTAAAGGTGTATGTTTTGCCTTTTGTCATAGTCATTATTAAATCTGCGTTATCTTCACCTTTCGACCCAACGCGTTCAATTTCATCCGGTCGTTTTTTGGTCAATGATATCTCTCTACCCGTCTCCTCGCAACCGCACTTCTATTACCAATCTTAGTAGCTTGTTTCGAAGACCAACACTTAAAAGCCAAGTTTTCTTAAACAGCTAGTTCAGTAGTTCCCTGACCCTAATGCCAACAATCGTATTAAGAGTGAGTGACTGATATGAGCTCATGAACTGCATCTTGGTCTACCGCATTGAAACAAATGTCAAGAAACACCACTTTAAAACAATTAATAACTTCAGTGGTTTTCTATCACTGAAGTTAATAATTATTAAGTTGCCGTTTCTTGACACCCGTTTCAATGCGGTAGACCAAGATACAGTTCATGAGCTCCCGACATACACCAGCAACGCTAATGTGTCGTAAATATAGTTTTATTAACTTCAGGATAGAATCCAATAAAACACTTTAATTCTCGCTTCAACTTCTTATTTTGCATCTAGGGTCCAGGAGTTGGTAGCACAACGTTGGGGTGAAAGTTATATATGATATATTATTAACGATCTATTTCAAATTGCTTGAGTGTGAAAACAGAATTAACAAAATACTGATGATTATTCTAAGAAAGTTCATAAATAGCACCTTCACTTCCCTTACACATTTTACAATTATTTTGACTTTTTAAACTTCAGACCTATCAGACGTATCATGGCTTTTCAAGACCGGTAATGGATTTCACATTATCAGGCCTCATGATTTAATAATATCCGTTAGGGTCATTAGTAAACCTTATGTGAACTATAGTAGACTATATAACACTACCACAACTATAAATGTGACAATACTCACAAGTATGACTTTTTTTTAAATCGCACGTTATACGTTTAATTATGTCGAATTTATTTGGCACTTTGTTTTAAAATACAGTTGCATTTCTCGAAATATAAAAGGTAAATATATTCTAAAATACTATGAAAAAAACTCCACTTTTGCCTACCGCACGACATTTACTATTGTTCTTTTGTTAAATCGATGGATGGGATATTAAGATGGACAGTTCGATTAATTATTATTACACGGATCTCATGTGTATATATGTATACATATTTATCATCATCATCAAGTACCGGGCCTACTGGCGTTGGTGATTATGTCTCTCCACAACTTTCGATCTCGACAGTTCTTTATCATTTCTGTTGTTGATCTTCTGCCAAGCCATTCTTTTAAGCTGTCTGGTATTTTTTCTCTTTGCTTCCCTCTATCTCTTCGTCCCTCAATTTTTCCAGTTGTTACAATATATTCCAGTTGTTCTCTTCTCATTACATGGCCAAAAAAATTATGATTGTTTCTTACTAATATTGGAAATTAGCTCTCTTTTTGCTTTGACCTCTTTCAGAACATTTTCATTACTCTTTTTAGCTGTCCATGGTATTCTCAACATTCTTCTGTAAAACCACATTTCTACAGACTCCAGTGATTTTCTTGTCTGTTGTCCTATTGTCCATGATTCTCATCCATATGTTAAGACTGGCTCTACATAACATTTAAGAACTCTTTTTCTTGTTTATATATATATATATAATATATATATATATATATATATATATAAATTAAGTAGTATTATATGGAACACTTGCTGAAGCGGTCATTTGACGAAACAGCATTATATGTAGATAATGAGTCCACGTCTCTCCTTCGATGAAGGAGATTGGAGTAGAGATGGGTAAATTTAGAAACGAGAGGTTTAGTGGACGCATGAGATGACTTATCAGCGAACATAGAACTGGAGTCGTCTGTCGCTGGTCGCTGGTTGAGGCGGGGACCCTAGCACTCAGACGCTTGTTCGGAGTACAGTGATGATAACCCACATATAACTCGATCAATAACTTTATATGAATCATATGATAAAATGAGCTTCTGGGTCGATTATTAAAAGTCTCTCACCTTTATCGTCTGGATGGTCCATGTCACACAGGAGCGTGTGCCTAGTAGTGAGGTCACATTTAGCTGAGACACTCTTCTTCTTTCTTCTTCTTTTCTCTTTTCACTGATACCTAAAAGGTGTCGTCGTTTATATCATTTGTCGTTCTTGTGCTGCTCGAATTGTCTGAATTAGTGATTTTCCTTTGTTGTTACATGTCTCTGTCACTGCATCTATCCATCTTCTTCTGGGTCTTCCTCTTGGTCTTTTCCCATGCATTCTCGAGAAGAACGCCCTTGATGGTGATTGGTGAGGATTCATTCTGACCAGGTGGCCGAACCATTTAAGTTGTTGTTGTTCTATATATTCTTGGCAGGGTTTTGTTCCTACCATTTTTCTTATGGTTTCATTTGGTATTCTATCTCTTCTTGTGTTGTTTGTTACTTTTCTCAAGCATCGCATCTCACATGTATTACTATAGTCTTAATATAATGCTACGACCAATTATAG
Organism: Megaustenia siamemsis; assembly: GCA_032433765.1. Lineage (NCBI taxonomy): Eukaryota > Metazoa > Mollusca > Gastropoda > Stylommatophora > Ariophantidae > Megaustenia > Megaustenia siamemsis. Next base: position 46,531,526 of record JAVIAB010000125.1, on the reverse strand, counting down.
GGCTTAGGCTCAAGATGAAACAAAGCTTGTCAAATGATTTGACAGCAATCATCATTATTGTCCAACAAGGAATTAATGGTAGAGGCAAATCGGGCACTTTACAAAATACAATCTTCATCCCAAATGTGTGCTACCAATGCCTGTCCTGGACCATAGATGCAAGAACACTAAGAAAAATAACCTCTGCTGAGATGAAGTGTGTTAGAAGAATGACAGGAAACAGCCTAAGAGACAATATCAGAAATGAAGAACTGAGAAAAAAGCTAGGAATAACCCCGCCATATAATATATAAAGAAACAACAGATAAAATGATGTGGCCAAGTAACAAGGCAGAAAAAATCAAAACACAACACTACGAGCCTTGAATAAACGTTGTAAGAACACCAGACCCAAGGGCCGATCATGAAAAAAGATGGATTGACGGAATAATAGAATCACTAGGAAACTTAACATCAGCAGAGACGAACAGAAGAACAAAAAAAAACGTAAATTATATTTCCCCTCGACGCTGAAAGACAAATGAGGAAGGAAAAAAGAAGAAGAAGAATTATAGGGCATCTGTATTGATGCTTAACAACCAATGAGGGTGTATTCCAGATGCCGAATCCTGCCTAATGTGGGCATAAATGAGAACACGAAAGGTCTATGTATAAACCACCTGTGTATAACAACAACAGGGACAATGACCTAGGTTGAGCTAATCACATTGCTCATGTAAGTATATTGATTGTCTAGGAAAATTAGGTCACATACTATAATCGTCATGCACTATTTGCGTGACGGGTAACTTTTTCATTATTTTTTTTACATTACACTTTTTGTTGAATTAAAAAAATATAGTAATTACGTATATCTGCCGAAAGACTGTTTACGGCTTGTCCAGAGAGCAACAGAATTGGTCTGTTTACGACTAGTCTAGAGAGCAACAGGATTGGTCTGTTTACGACTAGTCTAGAGAGCAACAGGATTGGTCATTTTATGGCTTGTCTAGAGAGCAACAGAATTGGTCTGTTTACGACTTGTCTAGAGAGCGACATGACTGGTCTGTTTACGACTTGTCTAGAGAGCAACAGGATTGGTCTGTTTACGACTAGTCTAGAGAGCAACAGGATTGGTCTGTTTACGACTTGTCTAGAGAGCGACATGACTGGTCTGTTTACGACTTGTCTAGAGAGCAACAGAACCGGTCTATGTCACCACAATCAATGACTACTCAAATAATGTAGATGAGTTATTCGATTGTATAATTGTTTCTTTTTTTTTTCTGACAAAAGACATACGCTGATACGCTAACCACAGATATTTTATTTCAGAGACATCAAGTAGTGTAGTTGTTTTTTTTTTTAAAGGTATCATCAATTATTATCATTATATTTGTTACATTGATCATATGTCTTTGTTTTTTTGTAAATCAGGCACTAACAACCCCGAAAGTCTTCATTTTCAGTTACAACTTGATTTTAACATTTTCATTTAAATGACTCACATCGACCACGCTTTATCGGGGGAGAACATTAGGCCCGATTTTGTGTCAGGCTGTTCTTCCAGCTTCCTTTAATGCGCGCTTGCTTTCTGTTCTATGACTCATGTCACCAGCCGAGCGGAGACTCACGTGTATGCGTGTTGGTGTTAATATTAACGGATTTTTGTCGTTGCGTTTTGAAGTGAGTGACAACAATTCTAAAATCAGATTAACAGCTAAGAGATGAGAATCATACATTGAGCGCTAGATTTACAGTCGTGGTTTGAAGTCTGAACTCACGTTTCTTGTACATTGGGAATTCGCCAAATTAGAAAATCGTGATATATGGTTTTAACATAAGGTTGTTCATTTTATTTCAGAGGAACATGACTGTATTGGGAGCCGCGATAGCTCAGTGAACTGGACTACAAAGGACAAGGGGTAGGGTTCGATCCCAACCGACGGCTTCCGGGTTCACTCAGCCTTAAATGGGTACCGGATTTTTTTCTGGGAAAGTAAAGCAGCACGGGCGTAATACCGACCACGTTACCCCAAAAATCATGTGCTGAAGGTCTGTAAAATATAGGGTCACAAACACCATATTTCCCTATTCGCCACTTTGCGTGACGGGGGTACTTTACTTTTACTTACATGACTGTATTAGGCTAAGTCGAGCTGTGATGTTGCTACTTTTTCAGTTGACATTTCATGTGATTTCTGATACTTATTGCTACTAGCAGTAGTATTTTCTGATCTTCTTAATCAGTTGTTCTCAACTTGTGATATATCTATTCCACATACATACATATGTAGAGAGAGTTGGTGAAGATTAACAGTTGAGGTGATGATCGCAGATTTAATGAAGATTAACAGATGAGCTAATGATCGCAGAGTTAATGAAAATTAACAGATGAGCTAATGATCGCAGAATTAATGAAGATTAACAGTTGAGTTGATGATTGCGGAGTTAATGAAGATTAACAGATGAGCTGATGATCGCAGCGGCCATGAAAGATAAGCTCCGTTACCACAAACCGCTATGACATCAATGTTGTGGGGTGTAAATACATTTTTTACTTCAGCCTTGTATGTGGTCAGTCAATGATGTTCTATTTTGTTTTTTGATTGTGGTTATCAATGGTGACATTTATTTATGCTTTATACATAACTTTGCCTTGTAGTTGCATGGTATTTCTTTCTGTCCTTTGCTTTGGTCGCCTTTCAAAATTAATTGAAAATGAAATGTTCAGGTCAGGGCTCTGTGGTGAGTCTTGTGCCTGGCGCTCATCGCAACGTGCGTTATTTCATTTGTATGACAATATTTGCAGTAATAAAAACAGATTCTGGTAATGAATAATTTAAGTTATGTTTAGTTACAACGACCAACCACATGCATGATATTGGCCGTGAACAAGCTAGTGAATGACGGGAGATGGGGCCGAGGAAGGTGATGTTTTTTTATGTTAAGAAGAAGACCATGATTGTTCTTGAACCATTTACAATTTATTTGATAGTTAGCAAAGTGCAGTACATTTCTACAGGTTTCTCATTTGTCATTTTGTAAACTGGATTTACTATGACTTAATGAGGAGTGTTTATTTTATTGTTTGAAAGTTTGAGCGGAGAGTTCATTTCCAAAAATGCGCCTAATAACTGCACTTATGATGTTCTCTTTCCCTCTATTTCTCTCTCTCTTCCTTCTGCCTCTTAGCTCTTTACGGAAAAGGGAAAAAGGGGGAGGGGAAGTGACAAAGATGTTGTGAGTGGTTCACTTTTCCTCTTTTCTACATCCACTACAGGTGTACCATTTTCATGAGTTAGGATAAGCACGTTTTTTTCACTAAATCATAGACTACAACCTTTTTCTTTTCTCTTAAGCTTTTCTTCTTCCACACTCATCCTTGATGCTGTAGTTAAGATAGTAAAAAAAAAAGTAAAGTACCCCCGTCACGCCAAGTGGCGTATAGGAAATATGGTGTTAGTGACCATATTTTTTACATACCTTCGGCACATGATTTTCGGGGTAATGTGGTCGGTATTACGCCCGCGCCGCTTTACTTTCCCAGAAAAATCCGGTACCCATTTAAGGCTGGGTGAACTCGGAAGCCGTCGGTTGGGATCGAACCCTACCCTTGTCCTTTGTAATCCAGTTCACTAACCACTGAGCTATCGCGGCTCTAGTTAAGATTGTGGTTATATATAACCTACTACACCCAATTTTCGCCTGTATATACAGAAGAATGTTGGCAATACTATGGACAGCTAAGAAGAGCAATGAAAACGTTCTTAAAAGGTCTCTCCACATATTTCTTTATATTATTTTAAACCCTTTCAGTTATTCATTTGTTAACAAGGGTATAGCTTTTCTCTTCTAGTGTCATCACAGACTTCCAGCGTTCACACCCCTGTTCCTCTAATGACAGAACGTAAGAGTTTAGAAGTACAGGTTTCGGATTATTAATATTTGATAGATTTCCACATGTTTTTTTGTAGTCTATTGTGGTTATTTAATGCTGCGCCAATGCATATCGTAAATTTCCTTTGCAGTATCTTAATTTAATGTTATTTTATAATAGTGGAGACGAATTGTTGGCTTGATCGTGAATACAATGTAGTAGTACTTTAAAATATAAAACACAAGTAAGCGTATAAGCCCTGTTAAGTCAACTTCGTATGAGATGGCTGGAGCGCGGGACTCATATGGAAGATGGCATAATTCCAAACGACAATTAGTATAGCGAGCTGGCGACAGGCACCGACCTATGGACCGACGGGTTTAAATATGCCTGCTTGCGCATCAAGCATGAATCAAGTCAATATGAACAGTTTAAATCTAGAAACATGTGCCACAAATAGGCAAAAATAGGGTGCACGCGCTGGTAAAGAGTGGTACGAAAATTAGAGACGTAAAGATTCAACGAACATGACAAGAAAAGAAAGCACGTGAAAACCAATAGATAGAAAAAATCACCAGTGTGAATGTCTTCATCTTACAATGTATGTCCTACATGTTAACGAGATTATTGTTCTGAACTAGAACGTGACTATTCAGTCATAACAAACGCCGAGTTACTCTTGGGTGACCTACTTTAATACATTGATCGGTATCCCGAGATAGAACGCTTGTGATGATTATTTTATTTTTATATAGAGGTGCGTTATTTGTTAAATTTAAAATATATTCATATGATTTTCTGTAATATTATATTGTGATGTTGTTTCAGTCAGAGTTTATCGTTATCATTGCTATCACTTGGTCCTCCAAGAACGAGACACTTTATTCTAATTGTACTTGTCTACACTTATTGGCCATAAACTGTCGTGCCAGCTTTTAAACTTATCAACTGGTTAACATGTTGGCATGATGTTGACTTGGTTACAGCTGAAAAAATACATGGAAAATGAGATCGCGTACGACAAAGAGATGATACTTGATAGCTTGGTCTAGTGACGCGGTAAACAGCAGAATTGATACTAGCACAGAGGACAGACAAATGTGGAGCGACATGATCGCTTACCCCAGCCGGTATGACGCATGATAATGAACACGTTGTCATGGAATCGTGACATTTTAGCTGACCTGGTCATTCTTGATATATTTTATTTCTTGTTTTTTTTAATTTTCCTGTTCTAATTAATGTTGTGTACGTGCAGAATACTAAATGTATCTAGCGCATTGGCATTTTAAGCTTAATCGTTTGTAAGATTTTCTAGTGTGGCAAATTTCCTTTTTTATGTGATCTCTAAGGGTGTTATAGCTCTCACTTGCTGGGCGAAGAAATAGCTTCAGGCTGAATCTGATAGTGTTGATTGAACCTCTTGTTGAGAATTCTTGTTAGAGAGAGAGAGAGAGAGAGAGAGAAAAGAGAGAGAGAGAGAGAGAGAGAAAGAAATGAATGCTGGCGATGCCCATAGGTCTCATCTAAGATGATACTGGTGTCCCACTTGTAGAATGCGAATGACACTCTCCACGTAGTTGAGTCCCAGCACAGTGCAGCTGTGGGGTCTGAGATCTTCCCAACCCTGTGGGTCAATTTAGGTATAGCGCCAATAGCTCTTCAACAAAGTTCATTAACTCGTGTTGTGGGGAGAAAACTCATAGAGTCTAGGCGGATTCCATCTAGAATTATCTTTGATCAGATTTGGGGAGTTGTGGCGTGCTATGAGAGCTATCGATTGGCCTGTTCAACGTTAATTTCTCTCCCCTATCTTCTATTGACATTTTATATGTCCTTTTAGTTTTCGGTTATTCGCTATTTTCCATGAATCGCACAAAATACTAGTTATGTGTCATTCTTTTCCAACCCTAGGTTTTGTAAGATCGGTTTATGTTTTGCTGATCTTATGACTTTCTTTTGAGACTCTTGATCTACCATTTAGCGTATTTTATTTCTTACCGCAGTTTCAAATGCATATCCATGTTTTTTTACTATTTGCATCAGCAAGTAGTATTATAGTATCGTTCTTCTAATGTAAATGCAAAACATACAATGTCTATCGGAAAGCGTATCTCCTGTGTGTTACTTATTAACGGCGCATAATGTTAGTATTATAACCTACGCAAATCAACATGTTTCTGTATGGTCGTTGCTATTTCATCATTTAGAAGTTTTAATACAGTTTAAAAGTGACAGTGGAAACTTTCGAGGATCTGTGCTCCAAATGAAGCATTGAAAGTCAACAAAATTGATGGTTATTATAAGTTTACACTTCTTCTTCTTCTAATTTGCAACCAACCGAAAAAATTGCTAATTCCTTGTTACACCTTGCAGAGCTATAGCACATTTCTCAAATTTTCCGTGGTTCTCGGTTATTTTGAAAATTATTCCCTGCCAGCCCCATAATCTTTATCTCTTTCCACTGTTTTGCCTCAGACTGTCCATGAAACTTCTTTTTCGTGTTCCAGCGTATGCCCACAACATGATAAATCTTGTGATTGTTTCCTGCCTGCTCTGTGTTCGCGGCATATCCAGCTTCAGTGTCCGCCTGCTATCACAGTTGAGTATACCACACCTAATGTAAATTAGAGAGCTGACTCATCCCCATCACCAGCGAATGTTACTGCGTGAGTCACGTGGTAGCCAACAGCTTGACAAGCCATGTTCACGTTTAATATAAGGATTTTGTTTCTTCTAAATTTCTTTTTCATTTCTTCTCTGTTCTTTAAAAAAAATTTAAATTACAATATAATATCGTGGTCAGCATGTAAGCACCGGTGGTGTAGTAGCTAGTTAGTGCGATCATGTAAACGTAAACTTCTTCATATTTCCAGCTGAAGAAATCATCGAAGTTTAGGGTCACCACTACACCAGGTCTCCTCCCTTTCACAGGAGAAATCTTCGGTACCCATTTAGGCCAGAGTGAACTTAGAAATTGCTATGTCAAGGTCGAACTCGATCTCTTGTACTAATTGAACCAGTTGCGGCATCTAGGGTATTACAAACAGCTGTAAATATAACTGTATATTAGAACTCAGCACTCATACAATTGGCTTGAATATATATATATACATATATATATATATATATATATATATATATATATATATATATATACACACACACACACATTCTTCTTCTTCTACCTTTCAGCTCCCCGTGGAGCATAGGTCTTCAACAAACACTTTCAGCTCCCCGTGGAGCATAGGTCTTCAACAAACACTTTCAGCTCCCCGTGGAGCATAGGTCTTCAACAAACACTTTCAGCTCCCCGTGGAGCATAGGTCTTCAACAAACACTTTCAGCTCCCCGTGGAGCATAGGTCTTCAACAAACACTTTCAGCTCCCCGTGGAGCATAGGTCTTCAACAAACACTTTCAGCTCCCCGTGGAGCATAGGTCTTCAACAAACACTTTCAGCTCCCCGTAGAGCATAGGTCTACAACAAACACTTTCAGCTCCCCGTGGAGCATAGGTCTTCAACAAACACTTTCAGCTCCCCGTGGAGCATAAGTCTTCAACAAACACTTTCAGCTCCATGTGGAGCATAGGTCTTCAACAAACACTTTCAGCTCCATGTGGAGCATAGGTCTTCAACAAACACTTTCCAAGCGGTTCTGTTTCTTGCCATTCTTTTAAGATCATTCCATGTCTTCCCCATCATCTTCATCTATGCTTCCGTCTTCTCCAAGAATTCCTTGGTCTTCCTCTTTGTCTTTTTCCCTGGGGAATATATACACATAGATGAAGGTAAATTTGTGTATGCAATCGTACTTAGCACAGCTAGTTTTATTACACAGTGTTTGTGCACCATGGATCCAGTGGTTCCGTCTTTAGAAAGCGGTTAGTTTGAACCTTGAGTCTTTTTTGGGGGTTTCATTTGACATGATCTGATAGCCGGTACTCAACGTAAATAACTAGTTTCCCACATAATAACAACCCCTCAACGAATGACGGAATTAAACGGAAATTGTGATTTGTAATGCGCGACCACTATCCGTTCATAAATTATCTCTGTGTAGCTCAAGATGTTTAACTTTTAGTCTGTTTCGCATCCATAATTTCCACGGTAGTATGCAGCCTGTAATATACATTCTGGTGCCTCCTATCTCCCTATCTATGTCCACTAATAGATATTCAATGAACAAGTGCATGTAAGACACTAAAATATCTCTAGCGCGCAGCCGAGCAAGACAGCCTTCACTGTTGTGTAAACGAAATACACGCCACAAGCAAAGCTGTCAGTCCTGGATGCAATGGCCGATGTATATACACGGGTAGATTCACCATTAAGCAAAAGAAGCTTGTTCTTAGCGCATCAAGGGACGGGGGCACAACAAAGGGGCCCCACATTAAATGAAAAAGTACGTACAGATATACACAATAATAAAAAGGGCACTCAGTAAGTGCAGACATTCGCCATGGATCATGAAATCGAACAAGTCAGGCTGGATGCCTTATCTCTGTTAAGTATAGAAGCATATTTGTTACATCAGATTAGTTTTGAGGATCTGATCAACGACTTTGCAATTTAAAAAAAAATAGGAGAAAACTTTTCAAATATAAAGTGGAAGTGTGCACAAATAAATATCATTCCCTATCTTACTGTAAGTTTTGTTTAATTTAGATCAATAAAATGTTATTTATGGTTGCATTATTGTTATATGTTTAGTTATGTATGTATATATATATATATATATATATTGGGGGGGGGGGGGGTCGCACTAAAAGCCTTTTTAAGTGCTTAAGGTCTCGAAGGGTCTTATTCAGCCCTGCATATACAGTTATTATTTTATTGTGGTTGGTCGTTCTTGGGGGTTTTGTTGTTGTCTCCTTGGTGAGGCACGATCCATTCAGTCCATATCAATTAGGTTATTAGCAATTAGGTTGTCATTAACAATTCTATCATCATTGGAATACGGTCAATATGGCGGATAGGCGGCAAGAACAAATTGAGTCTGAGTCTGAAAAGTGTTCCTTATTGTAGTTTCCTCATATTCTAAGTCTGGCTTGCTGCCGGAGCTACTGAGTTTAGTGCTCTGTGCACACCGTGAGCTGTGCATTTTATCCGTTTTGATTGTGTTTCGATATTCAGATTGCTTACGATGAATGATGATATCTTATGAAGAGAAACAGATGGCTGTGTTCACTTTCTGTGTGGTTTCGCCTTATGTCTTTTGGCGTGTGCTAAGACTGCTATGATGGGGTCTACAGCTACCTTTCTTTGTTTGGGAGATGAGATATTAATTCGGATGATTCCACTGGCACGGGCGGTTGAACAATTATGGGTTTTAATTCGTTTGCAGTGACACCGGGACCTTCCATAACCATAACAATTGTTGTGAAACTACATTTATGCGGGTGCAAAGTAGCATTAGGTATACTTGTTGAGCTCTAGGTTACTGTTAGAACTGGTTTGTTTGTTTGAATTCCTCGTGTCATTTATTTGTAAGAATCTTTCTCTTTATTACGTGCTTGCCTGTCAGATTTGCAACCTTGTCGAATCTAGTTCTGAATATGCGTGTAATGCGTGTCTGTGCACATTATTTAACTGCTGACTTCAGTATCAAAGTTGAGCTTAATTCTCTTTCAGGAATGCACAATTATTGTTGGTCCTAGAGGCCGCGATTGGTTCAACGAGTACAAGAGATCGAGTTCGACCTTGACATAGCATTTTCTAAGTTCACTCTGCCCTAAATGGGTACTGAAGATTTCTCTCGTGAAAGAGAGACGGTTTAGTGTAGTGCTGACCCAAACTTCGATGATTTCTTCAGCTGGAAACAAAACTAACCAGCCACTACACCACGGGTGCTCATATGCTGACCACGATCTTAGACTGTAATTAAAAAAAAATAAGAAAGAACAGAAAAGAAAAAGAAATTTAGAAGAAACAAAATCCTCATGTTAAACGTATCAAAGTAGAGCTTCATTCTCCTTCATGAATGTACTCATTTTTTTTTTCTTCTAGTAATCTATTAATAAGCTAGCGTATTTACATTTGCAACTGACGGTGTGGTTTATTTAATGTTCGTTAATCCATTGCTTCCACTGGTCGGTAACATTTTAATTACGAGAGAATGCCACTAACTCATTTCTTTAATTACACTAGAAGAAAAACAAAATAAAATAAAATAAAACATGCTACATCAGCGCCAGAAAGGATCAGAATGATGACATAGCTTTTCCTGATCCCCACCAGTGATAAACCTTATGGTGATGAACGTAGCCTGCGCCAAGGACATGTCCCTAACTACATGAGGACATTTTGTGTTATGTCAGTTATTAAATAGCGAACTGGGCTTAATTATTATTATTATTATTGTAACTAGGCATTATGAGATAAAACGCGTAAACAAAAATAATTAAACCAGGCTTAGATTATTTTGAAAACGGATATTTTAAAAGAGCAAATGTTGTAAAAACGCATTCCACTATTGACTGATTAAATACACCAATTTATTGCACGGATGGGAATGGCACAAAGTTTATTTACACTTGAGATTTAAATTCCGACGTTCCTTGGTGGTGTTTCCCCATGGTCCTATAACACTAGCAGAAACGTCAACACAGACGGATTTATGTAGTGAATAATCAATGTGTACGCGAGTGACCGACCTATAAAATGAACGTGACATAAACGTCAAGAACCCGACATGTTGCAAATAGATTTTGCACGGAGGCAACCCTACTAATACTAGTTGCATTGGAGATCAACTCTGAGATTTTGGAGCCGCGGGATCGATCGGTTAATGTCATCGTCAAATACCAGATTTAAATTCTGGTCTAGTTCCCAAATTTAATGATTCTTTCGGACCATTACGGCTTCTGGGTTCACCCAGCCATTGAAAATGGGTACGCATTTTTTCTCTGGAAAGACAGGCAATCGATAGCTATAGATAAAGTGCATTAATACCATATTTCCCCATATGCCAGTTACTTTACTTACTAGAGTTTTGCTTCAGCAACGGGGTGGTGGTAACTCTGGCTTAGTGATATAAAGGGAATTTTGGTTCAATACAAGCTTAACGCTGTCCAGTCAACCCAGGTGAAGAAAACGATTGGCTACCTGGTTCCATACAAGCTTAACGCTGTCCAGTCAACCCAGGTGAAGAAAACGATTGGCTACCTGGTTCCATACAAGCTTAACGCTGTCCAGTCAACCCAGGTGAAGAAAACGATTGGCTACCTGGTTCCATACAAGCTTAACGCTGTCCAGTCAACCCAGGTGAAGAAAACGATTGGCTACCTGGTTCCATACAAGCTTAACGCTGTCCAGTCAACCCAGGTGAAGAAAACGATTGGCTACCTGGTTCCATACAAGCTTAACGCTGTCCAGTCAACCCAGGTGAAGAAAACGATTGGCTACCTGGTTCCATACAAGCTTAACGCTGTCCAGTCAACCCAGGTGAAGAAAACGATTGGCTACCTGGTTCCATACAAGCTTAACGCTGTCCAGTCAACCCAGGTGAAGAAAACGATTGGCTACCTGGTTCCATACAAGCTTAACGCTGTCCAGTCAACCCAGGTGAAGAAAACGATTGGCTACCTGGTTCCATACAAGCTTAACGCTGTCCAGTCAACCCAGGTGGAGAAAACGATTGGCTACCGGACAACCTGATTTGATGAAGACAAATGTTGAGGCCTACGACAGTGGCAGCTAATACTTCTCTCCCCTGTAACATTATACGCTACAGAACATCCTTTACTCGAGTTTTACACCCTTTTAAAATGGTAAAAAAACACGTTAGATTAACTTTGAAGCCAGTTTGTGGTGACTGCAATTAAAAGCGCCTCTCTGAAAAGAAGACAACATCAGTTCTTCTTCTTCTTCCACCTCTTTAGCTCCCTGTGGAGCATAGGTCTTCAACAAAACACTTTCCAAGTCGTTTATGTTTTTTGCCATTCTTTTAAGATCATTCCATGTCTTCCCCATCATCTTCATCTCTGCTACTATCTAACAACCTCAGTTGCTATCCATTATTTCGATCATTCACGTTTCCTGTGTCAATTGGCGTATAGGTGTGCGTTAAAACATTGCTCTCCTCCTTTGAATTATTGATTGTTTTTACGGGTCTTGTAATTTATATAAATTCCTAATTGACCCTTTTCTTTGAGCAATTCTGCGTAAGGTTTCATTAGATCCTCTTGTTGTTGTTGCTGTTAGCAAGTGTCCAAATGAGCATATGAAAAGTATGGAGGTGTGTGGTTCTAAGTACGTGCCTGGTTTAAGTCTATCTTTTAAGTCCTATCTAAGGACCATATCAATCTATTTAAGTCTTTAAGTCCTATCTAAGGACCATATCAATCTATTTAAGTCTTTAAGTCCTATCTAAGGACCATATCAATCTATTTAAGTCTTTAAGTCCTATCTAAGGACCATATCAATCTATATAAGAAGTCCTATCAAAGAGATATGTTGACATATATTAACTACCATTCAAACAGGTCATTTTTACACAAGAATGACTTCTTCTTCTCTTGTCCTTCTGTTTATTCTGCAGTCCACTTCTCCCTAACTTTATCATCCTAGATGTAGCTATAGGTATATGTGCCTCATCGTTTGTTGTCGTTGTTCTCGTTTTATGAAGAAGACCGCATGTAGCAGCATTTTGTTGTGTTCCTTTTTTGTAAAGCTGTCACAATGCCTTATAGAAGTGTACATTTACACTCCACTACTGGCTCCTTCTCCTTTTAGCGTGCGATGAGAGGCATGTGTAATTTTCTGGGCAACGGTAGTTATGTAACTTGAGTTGTTGTCTTCTTGAATTGATATAGTAGTTCTGATTTATCCTCTCCACCATTTAATAAGTCGTCCTTTCGCCTGTAGCATCGTGATATTTTCATTTAATATTTTCGTGCTGCAGTATTCTACTCAAATGTCCAAGCCATGATATTCTTTGATGTTCTATATAATAATTAAGAGAATTGTCGTTACAAAGAGTGACCGCATTATATCACTTTTTTAAAGACTAGGTGCTTCACAGCGCCACGTTATAGTTTTATGCACTTTGTACCGAATATTTGTTTCCTAGGTCTTATACGTTCGTTCAAAAGTCCATATTTATTTCCTAGGTCTTATACGCTCGTTCAAAAGTCCATATTTATTTCCTAGGTCTTATACGTTCGTTCAAAAGTCCATATTTATTTCCTAGGTCTTATACGTTGGTTCAAAAGTCCATATTTATTTCCTAGGTCTTATACGTTGGTTCAAAAGTCCATATTTATTTCCTAGGTCTTATACGTTGGTTCAAACGTCCATATTTATTTCCTACCAGGTCTTATACGCTCGCTCAAAAGTCCATATTTATTTCCTAGGTCTTATACGCTCGTCCAAAAGTCCATATTTATTTCCTAGGTCTTATACGCTTGCTAAAAAGTCCATATTTATTTCCTAGGTCTTATACGCTCGCTCAAAAGTCCATATTTATTTCCTAGGTTTTATACGCTCGCTCAAAAGTCCATATTTATTTCCTAGGTCTTATACGCTCGCTCAAAAGTCCATATTTATTTCCTAGGTCTTATACGCTCGTTCAAAAGTCCATATTTATTTCCTAGGTCTTATACGCTCGCTCAAAAGTCCATATTTATTTCCTAGGTCTTATACGCTTGCTAAAAAGTCCATATTTATTTCCTAGGTCTTATACGCTCGCTCAAAAGTCCATATTTATTTCCTAGGTTTTATACGCTCGCTCAAAAGTCCATATTTATTTCCTAGGTCTTATACGCTCGCTCAAAAGTCCATATTTATTTCCTAGGTCTTATACGCTCGTTCAAAAGTCCATATTTATTTCCTAGGTCTTATACGCTCGCTCAAAAGTCCATATTTATTTCCTAGGTCTTATACGCTCGCTCAAAAGCCCATATTTATTTCCTAGGGCTTATACGCTCGTTCTAAAGTCTATATTTATTTCCTAGGACATAACTTATACGCTCGTTCAAAAGTCCATATTTATTTCTTAGGTCTTATACGCTAATTCAAAAGTCCATATTTATTTATTAGGACTTTTACGCTAATTCAAAAGTCCATATTTATTTATAAACATCAATTCAAGATGGCGTCCGTGTGTGGACAGGGTTTTCCGTTACAGCGTGTGTTGTTTCGAAATACGCCGGTTACACGCGGTGTGCTTCTTGGATTTAATATTCTGCTCATGCCTGTTGTGGTTGTTTAACTTCTGACAGGCTGGTGGATGGTGGAAATTCCCGTTGTTAAGTGGGTATTTATCTTCTTTCCATTTGAGATCGACCTATCGGTGATAGGTCATTGTTTTTCACTGTCGCGCCAGGCAGACGAAAATGTCCATTCCGAATTGTACAAAGTCTGTAACGGTGGATGGGGCGGAAGAGTCAGCAATGACCAACGGCCCAGAAAGCGAAAACAGCAAAGTGTGTGGTACACAATAGGCATGTTCAGGACACGAAAGACGAATGTGGCTGATCACCGTGAAAGAGATTGGAGCCTCATCACATATTAGTCCAGAGGAAGACATGGAGAGGAATTCGAACTTATGTCGGAGGAAAGATCTTAAAATAAGTACTTGGAATGTTAGGACTCTATATCAAGAAGGGAAATGAGAAAATCTGATTCAAGAAGCAGAACGAATAAATATAGATATTTTAGACATATCAGAGACAAGATGAAAAGAATGTGGGTACATAGAGGAGGAAAAATATACATTTATATACTCAGCAAACGCAACAGAACATCAATGAAAAAGGGGGGGGGGTAGGAATACTGATACAAAGAGAGCTACAAAAATATATAAGTACCCACTGGACATACAATGATAGGATTATACTACTCAAGTTGAAAACAAACCATTCGACATAACAATAATACAGACATATGCACCTACTCAAGATTACACAGATGAACAAATAGAGGCATACTATGAAGACCTAAAGAAAGTTATGAAGCAAGTGAAATCTTCAGACATCTTGATTGTAATGGGTGACATGAACGCTAAAGTAGGAAAAGGTAGCTATAAGACCATTATAGGAAATCATGGTTTAGGAACAAGAAATGACAGAGGAGAAAGATTAATACAATTCTGTGAAGAAAACAGGCTGATAATATGTAACACCTACTTTGAGCAAGAGAAAAGGAAACTATACACATGGAAAAGTCCTGGAGATAAGAAGAGGAATCAAATAGATTAGAAAATGATAAAAGAAAGGTTCCGTTACAGCGTAAAGAAAGCCAAAACCTACCCAGAAGCAGATATTAATTCAGATCACAATCCTGTAATGATTAAAATGAAAATCAAACTAAAGAGAAACGAGCAAAAGTCTAATTTATTAACAAATCCTCTAGATATAACAGCTTTAAATCAAAAAGATATTAAAGATACCTATACAATACAAGTAAAGAACACATGCCAGAAGAAGGAATTGAGAAATACAGAAGAGAAAATCCTGATGAAAAAGTAACAACCAAATGCAATGCATAAAGAAAAGCATGCAAGAAACCTGCGACACCTTACCCAAAAGAGAAAAGAACAAAAAACAAAAATGGATAACTGACACCATCTTAGAAAAAAAATGGAAGAAAGGAGACAAGCAAAGAACACTACCCAATACATAAAATAGATAATGAAATAATCAAAATGTGCAAAAAGGTAAAAGAAGACTGGCTCAGCCAAAAATGTATAGAAATCGATACAATGGAAAGCAAACAAGACTTAAGAGGAATGCACACAGAAATAAAGAGAATGACTAATAAAAATAAAAAAGCCACAGAAGGTGGATGCATTGCAGACAAAAAAGGAAAAATGCTAATAGACAATAAAAATATTATAGATAGATGGCAGGAATATATAACAGAACTATTTCATGATCAAAGGGACAAGAAACCAGAGGATTTTGGCATTGAAGTGATTACAGACATATGCAACGACATATACCACAAAGGATACTTACCAAATGAACTAAAAACATCAAATTTCATTGCATTGCCTAAAAAGAATGGTGCAGTTGAATGCAGTGACTTTAAAACAATAAGCCTAATGAGCCATGTTACAAAAATCTTGCTAAAAGTTATTCAAGGAAGGATTCAGAATAAAATCAATACAGAATTAGATGGGCAGCAATTTGGATTTAGGAAAATAGCTGGACAAAAGAAGCCATATTCTGCATGAGAACATTAATCGAAAAGTACACAGAAGTAAACAAACCAATATTATGCCTGCTTCATAGACTACACCAAAGCTTTCGATAGAGTATACCACAAACAACTTATAGAATGTCTAAAAGAGATACATCTATATGACATGGACATACTAATATGTAATCTATACTGGGAGCAAACAGCAATAATAAAATATAACAAAGAGAAATCTACATCCATTTATATAAAAAGAGGAGTAAGACAAGGATACATCCTATCACCAAGCTTGTTTAATCTATACACTGAGTAAATCTTTAAAAACATCATAGAGATGCCAGGCCTACAAATTAATGGAAAGATAATCAACAACCTAAGATATGCTGACGATACAGTACTACTAGCAGAAAATCTTAAAGATCTACAACAATTACTTAATGAAATAAACACGACAAGCAAAAAATATGGACTAGATATGAATATCAAAAAGACTAAAACTATGATCATGAACAAAGAAAATACTCAAAACCCACAAGTGAATATCAAAATTGAAGGAATAGACATAGAGACAGTTCAGAACTACAACTACCTTGGACATACTATAACCAGTGATGGAAAATGTACAACTGAAATAAACAAAAGAATAGGAATGGCAACAAGTAATTTTAATGTCATGAAAAACACGCTAATATCAAAAGAAATAACACCAGGGCTAAAACTAAGAATAGCAAAATGATACATCTTCTCAATATTCCTATATGGTGCATAAACATAGACATTAGACAAGAAAACAGAACAGAGAATTGAAGCCTTTGAAATGTGAATGTATAGAAGAATAGGTAAAATTGGATGGAAGGAAAAGAAAACAAACGATGAAGTCTTAAAACAACTAAAAATGAAAAGACAACTACTAAGCAAAATTCAAACAGACAAATGCGATTTTTGGGCCATGTAAAAAGACACAACAGCCTACTAAAAGTAATATTGGAGGGGAAAATACAAGGTAAAAGAGGCAGAGGCAGACCAAGATTTACATGGACGAGTAACATCAAAAGATGGACAAATTAGCCTATGACAACCTGCACCATCAAAGCAAGAGACAGAGCAGAATGGCGCCCCATGGTAGCCAACCTTCGTTTCGGAGACGGCACTCGATGATGATGATGATATTTATTTATTAGGTCTTTTACGCTAATTCCAAAGTCCATATTTATTTATTAGGACTTTTACGCTAATTCCAAAGTCCATATTTATTTATTAGGACTTTTACGCTAATTCCAAAGTCCATATTTATTTATTAGGACTTTTACGCTAATTCCAAAGTCCATATTTATTTATTAGGACTTTTACGCTAATTCCAAAGTCCATATTTATTTATTAGGACTTTTACGATAATTCCAAAGTCCATATTTATTTATTAGGACTTTTACGCCATTTCCAAAGTCCATATTTATTTATTAGATCTTTTACGCTAATTCCAAAGTCCATATTTATTTATTAGATCTTTTACGCTAATTCAAAAGTCCATATTTATTTATTAGATCTTTTACGCTAATTCAAAAGTCCATATTTATTTGAGTTTATTATGTTCATCCTCCTAAGAAGACTAACAGCCTATCTAGAAGAAGAACAAATGCGACTCATGACATATGATGTTCTGTTGCTGAAGTTCAGCAGTGGCAGTGTTGATCGTGTTAGCACGTACACATTGCTTGTTTACGTCACAGGAAATATATCCGCTTGTTGAAGCAATCTCACTGACAAAGCTGTGCTGATTACGAAATTCTGAGATCAGAAAAAGCAGTGTCGCGTTTCATTCTTATTCATCGTTCTTAGCATAGTTTTTTTTTAACTGTTGTTTTTGGCTGAAATATCTGCACCTTCCAGTTCGCAGAATTTCTGCAGGCAATTTAGCACTACGAACAAGCCAGCCCCATCTCTTCTGTCCTGTTTAACCACCTCTCACGCCATAATAGGGTTGAGGATGCAGTAGGAAATCTATTTTCCCCAAAACCACTTGGGGTCCTGAACATCTCAGGTTTATTTGTAGACCACTGGTGCGATGTTGATATATGACAAATGTCAATACACTGTATCAACAATAAAAACAGTTTCATATATGCTGGATATTTTCATGCTTTACAAATCTGACTGTAATATATGCAGAAAGGGGACAGCTGATAAAGCTTATGTGACGATATTTCTGTTTGCCAACTACTCTGTTTTAGAAGACGAGTGTCTAATGATATTTTTTTTTATTGCTATCTTCAGTACGTTGTCCTGTTTTGGATAGATAATTCCTACGGTCCGTCATTTGTTTTTTTTGTTTACCCTCATCTCATGCACACGTCATCTATATAAGTTAGTGCTTGGAGACGTAGTTAACTGACTTCCCAAAGCTAAAGTACTGGATTTAGTTATACGATGGAGTGACAACACCAGGTGAGGTTAGGGTTGAGGTTGCCAAAGGAACCGGTCTCCGAGAGCTAGAATTGTCTATTTTTCTCAGAACATTTGAAAAAAAAAAAACAATCGAAATGGTCGGGGGAGGTGGAATGCTGTAAATGGAGTAAATTTAGAACACACAATCGATGTTACATTTGAACATTTCTACGGTTCTTGTTTATTCGACCATTATCAGTAGGGTATTAGTTAGCGCTCTCGCTTGGAGATAAGGTCAGCATGGTTTGATATTAAGCTTGACGCTGCAGTGACACAGCTGATAAAAGAATTAGTTCATGGCCCACTGGATTGAGAATTGTAATAACAGAGACACAGGACTCGCTCGCTCACCCTAAACAATGTGCTCGAATACAGTGAAGTTGAATACTTCATTCTACTGCGCCATTAATTACGAGGTATTCTTTGACGTTTTTTTTTTTACATTTTAAATAGGGTTTGCTGAATGGATAGTTAGTTGATTCATTGGTTTTGTTCTCGGGACCGAAGATCGCACATAGGACGGAAGTCATGGTTGTCCACAATTGACTATTTGCTGCTAGTTCTTGTAGTTAGATAGTTGTTGGATTATTCTCATCACACATCGAGCAAGTGTCCATAAGCGCTCAAATCTCCCCCACAACAATTCCCGCAGTGTGAAAAGATGAACAGGTCCAGAAGTCCTCCCCAATTCTCGTAGTTCTCCTAAATTTAGGCAACATTCATCTTGACTAACGTAAAGATCCGGGAGTCGTAACAGGGCTGCAAATTCGCAAAGGGCACCTAATTGTTATCATCTGACCTTTCTTTTCTGAGCGTACGGTTAGGGATGTACAAACGTCCATCATTATAACCTACGACGCTCAACATTGTCAACGATGGATGGACCCACAACAACGCTTGATTCACTCTAAAGAACGAAGCCAGGTGCTCAAACACCGTAGCACCGGCGCAGAATTCTTGAAATGAAACCTTCAGTTGATTTGGCACAGCGCAAGCTGTGCATGAAGAAGCTGAAAGTAATTAGTGCCGAACAAATGCCTAGCGACGGTTATCGAACAGCTCTCAGTGTCATGATGTAATACGCACATCAACTTCACGACGGAGGACGGTCGTATTAACACGTGGTTCCCCAAAAATTATGCTGCCGGGTGCACGAACTCCGTAGCACCAGCGCGAATTCATAAAGTGGAACATTAGGTTAATTTCAACGCTTTTTTTTTTTTTTAAGAGAGAGAGCAGAAATTCACCAGTCTCCAAAAGTAGATCCTTCAGCGTTCCATGAAACACGAACTCTATTCCACCATCTTGGAAGCGGGAGTCCTGTCTGGATAATATAACATGTGTACATAAAGAGAGGTAATTTTTTTTTCTGTCGGGATTGAAATAAATAATCTGATCCGAAAACCTCGTGGTTATTGCACTGGCCATGATGCCTTTATTCTCAAGTTTATTAGAAAATCCTCGGCAAGAAAGTCGTTACGATAGTTT
The DNA here is from genome assembly GCA_032433765.1 of Megaustenia siamemsis. Classification (NCBI taxonomy): domain Eukaryota; kingdom Metazoa; phylum Mollusca; class Gastropoda; order Stylommatophora; family Ariophantidae; genus Megaustenia; species Megaustenia siamemsis. The sequence goes on along the minus strand of JAVIAB010000125.1, from coordinate 46,511,593 downwards.
TTTTTTCTGTCTTAGATAAAACACAGTTTTTCTCTTTTCGATTTTCAGTTGCCAAGGATTCTTTTATCATATGATAAAATTATTACGTCATATATTTGTTATCATTAATCTCGGATAGGACTAGACACTCGATCTCACCTACTCTGAGATCAGAAAGTTATTTGAAATTACTCGATCCACAAGCAGTTAAAACGTAGTACCTTTTAACCTGACGTCCTATTTCTAGAGTTGTGATTAAAGTGCAAATGCTTATACTGAAAGTGACACACTGTATGTAGATCTTTACTCCTGCACACTATCACTAAATAAATATGGCAACAACTTCGCCAAATATTGTTAGGTATGTCAACATCGCAATTAAATTGACCGTTGAACTTTCTGTGTCTCTCATGTTCACGTGAATTAAACTTCGAAAGAGTCGACAGTGAATAGTTTACTTGCAATGCACGTTATACGTTCGTGCTGTACGTGCAAGCTACAATGAAAGTTCACGAGTTTGTAAATAGCATGGCGATTTTTTTTTGTTTTAAAAGAAGGTACTGTGAGTTATCCACTCTTTGACAGCCATGGCAGTCTGTAGAGGCTGTAAAAAAGGAAGCAGTTGCATGTTGTATCTTTACATGTTAAGTGACTGGACAAATGTGCACGTTTGTTGTGTAAAGTCACGGTGTTGCTGTTAGGTGGATACGATGGGAGTAGATCTTGTCTTTCTTTCTTTAGGTCTGGACATTGAATGTTGTATGTCACAGTTTAGAATGGATGAGGAGAGATATTAGAAGAAGAATAGGCGTAAATAGCAGATCATAGTTTAATTCTTATTTACAGCAGTTGAAATAATTTGGATATATAACGCCTGGACATTAACAGCCACAAAAAAAAAGAAGAACAAATAATAAGAAACAAAATTAAGATCGTCACTACAAAGTTTAGATACTTAAGAATAATATTGAATGTGATCGACAAGAAGAGATACTTTCAGAAACGATATAAGGAACAAATATGAAGTAACAACACATACTGGATCATATTAAGAAACAACAAATCAAGGGGTTTTTACATGTAATACAATCAGCACCAGACAACATGCCTTAGAGAGCATTAAAACTTATAAACAATGACAAGATAATAAAGGTCGACCTAAAAGGCGATCGATTAATGAAAAAAGCAGGCATGACTATGACCACTATGTAGGAAATACACTACAGTAAAGCATTGGCCAGAGCATTACATTTTTTTCTCAACGCTGAAGAGTAATCTGCAAAGGGAAGTAGAGTAATTCAAGGCCAGATAACATGACTACCAAAAAACGCCATCTCGTCGCAATGATTAGTAATGATATTGTCTTTTATTTTCGGACGATCAGGCATGAAAAAATAGAAGACCTACAAGAACACTTAAATAAACCTAACAGCACAGGCACAAAATACAACAGGAAAACTAACATCAACAAAACATAAGTCATGAATGTCACCAAAAAGAAACAGAGCATCAATATAACTATAGAAGGCAGGCAACTAAAACAAGTAGAGGAATTGAAATACCTAGGAAGTTCAGTGACAAACGACAATTCACAAACAGCAGAAATAGACCCAAGAAGCATCAAAGCTTGCCAAATCATTGGACAGCTATCACCACCATTGTCCAACAAGCAACTAACTCTAGAGCCAAAACGGACACTTTACAATACAATCTTCATTACAACGTTGTGCTACCAATACCGGTCCTGGACCCTAGATACAAAAACAATAAGAAATATAACTAATACGGAGATTATAAGGTTAGACGAATGACAGGAAACAGCTTGAAAGACAAGATAAGAAGTGAAGAATTGAGAAAAAAGCTAGGAATAACCCCCGCCATAGAATATATAAATAAACAAACAACAGATAAAATGGTTTGCCCACGTTACAAGGCAGAATGATCAAAACACAACTCAACGAGCCCTCAATAAATGGTGTGAGAACATCAGACCCAAGGGTCGACCATGAAATAGATGGATCGACGGAATATTAGAATCACATAAAACACTGGGAAACATAACAGCAGCAGGGGCGAACAGAAGAGCAAAAGACCGCAAATTATATCTCTCCTCAACACTGAAATGCAAATGAAGGAGAGCAAAGGAAGGAAAGAAAAAAAGAATATTGTCACAAAAATAAGGAAAGAAGGTCTACCAAAAATGTCATTAGCTAAGTAGCAAATACCATATAACACAGTCATTACCAAATATGATTAAAACAACAGAACTTTACCAAGAACTATCCAATTTGGGTAGACATTTTGGCAAGAGACACAGAGACCGACATTAGAACATCTGCTGATTTAACGAATATACTAAATAACATGGCTAACGAAGCAATGGAATATATATAACATACAAGGATGTTGACGTGGAACATGATTAGATGCCCAACATTGTATTGTTATCGGATGACAATGGGCTTTATCGGCTGCTGGATCAATTTTATAATCAACCATTCTTGTTGCTTTCTGTCATTTTCGTTGTTGGATAGACAATCAATCTGTGATTTTTACTACCTATCATTTGCTATACATAAGAAAAAAGAGCGGGCATACAAAATATTGCACAAAGAAATCCAAAACAAATGTAGTGAAGCAAATGTTGGATGGTTTAAGCAGAAATGTGAAGAAATTGAAGAACAACAAAAGAAAGATTCAAAATGTATGCACAATCAATTAAATGAAATAACAGGAAGAAAAGAAGTCAAAGTTTCAGGATATGTGAAATCAAAGGAAGGAAATTAAATAATGAGACAGGAGAAGACAATGGAAAGATGGACAGAATATATATGTCAACTCTATGATGATGAGAGCTAAACAATTCAAACAAAGACACAGGACCACCAATAATGCAGAGTGAAGTGGAGGACGCAATTCAACATATGAAAAGAGGCAAAGCTCCAGGTCCCGACAATATAACAATTGAAGAGATCATTGCATTAGGAGAGCTGGGAGTACAAGTCATAACAAAACTACTCAATGACACATAACACAGGACACATACCCGAAGATCTACTAAAATCTATCTTTGTAGCCATACCGAAGAAGTCAGGTGCCACTGATTGTGAAGACCATCGCACTATTAGTCTCATGATCTATATAACGAAAATATTACTAAGAATCATCATGAGACGTGTAAGGAACAAAATTAAACCAGAAATAAGTGAGGAACAATGTGGATTTGTGGAGGGAAAGGGCACCAATAATGCAAATACATGTTAAGAACATTGATAGAAAGATCTATAGAGGTAAAGAAAGATCTATATATGTGCTTTATAGACTACACAAAAGCATTTGACAAAGTTAAGTATGTAGAAATAATAAATATGCTGGAGAAATTAAACATTGATGGCAAGGATCTGCGAATCATAAAAAACATGTACTGGCAACAAAAAACAGCAGTACAAATTAGCAACCAAACAGGACAATTCCAATATATAAAACAGGGTTCTGTGTTCTGTCGCTGGATTTGTTTTCACTTTACAGCGAACATATTTTGAGATCAGTAGGAGACAAAAAAGGAGTTGAAGTCAATGGTCACAACATAAATAATTTGCGATATATGGATGACACAGTCTTAATAGCAGAGACAGAGAACGAACTACAAGAAATGATAGACATAATAGTAAAATAATGCAATTAAAAGGTATCAGTCTGAATAGTAAGAAAACAGAAGTAATAGTCATATCAAAGAAATAATCATCACCATCATGCAGCATAAAAGTAAATAGGACAAATCAGAAACAAGTGCAACGCGTCAAATACTTGGGCACAATAATAGCATCAGATGGAAGATGCATCACAGCAATAAAAAGTAGAATAGCTCAGGCCAAAATAGCATTTAAGAAAATGAAAAGCATCTTAGGCAGCAAATCTATGTTAATAGAAGTGAGAAAGAGAGTTGATCATTGCTATATAGAACCAATTCTGACCTATGAAAGCGAATCATGGACAGTGGACAAACAAATGAAAAGACGATTAAAGGCCACAGAGATGGGATTTCTCAGAAGAATGTTGAAAGTTACCTGTTCAGCTAAAAAGACCAATGAAGAAATTCTCAAAGAGGCCAACACAAAAAGGGAACTCCTAAAAAAACATCAGAAAGAAACAATCAACATTTTTTGTGCACATCATGAGAAGAGGAAAGTTGGAATACTTGGTTACAACTGGCAAAATAAAAGGAAAGAGAGATCGCGGACGACAAAGAGAGAAAATACTGGATAGCTTGGTGTCATGGCATGGGAAAACCGCCAACAACAGAACTGATACGATGCACTGTAGATAGAATATTGTGGAAGGACATGATCGCCTACGCCATACGGTATGGCACATGATGATGATAATAACTTGTTAGATAGACAATCATTCTGAGATATTTACTAGCCATCATGTTCGATTGCCCTATCCATCTTCTAGAATCCCCGGCAACACAGCATTAGTTTCAAATGTCTTTATTTCAGCTGCTTCCACCTCCCTGTTACGCTTGTTGTAGAATTTATTTGTCAGCCTTGACAAAATATATACTTCTGTAACCGCTACAATAAAACCTCGTGTCTTTAGTCTGAATCCTATTTTCTATTCCCCATTTGTATTATCATTTGTATCGACATCAATAGAAATAAACACAAAGAGTTTATCTACTAGGATTAAACCACATAAAGAAAAGCTAGTACGGAGAGCATGTGCAATCTTGTAGAAGAACGATGAGCAGCAAAATTTTGAAGGAAAGAAAAATATAAGCGACTGGAAAAACAAGTAGAAAAAGCACACAACACACGCCATAGATCAATACTAGCTCGGAATTCTCGAGGAGATAGTCATGCTTTGTAATATTGATTACTTGCTGCAACCACTATTGGAACGCACACGTTTATGGGAAAATATTGAATTTGAGGTATTTAGACTCACAACATAATGGTAAACATTTTGTGTCAGAGAAAATAATATGTGCTGGACAATGTTGGCAATATTGGCCTATATTCCAGACTAGCTACGAAGCCCGGCCGGCTAGGAATTCAAATACTGAAAAGTAGTAGTGAAATACACATAACATAAGTTTGTTAATTTCAATAAGAGAAATGAAGCTTTTAACATAAGCACCACAATCTGATATTCGCTCCAAACTTGAGAAGACCTGGTGGTCGGCCAGCTGCGGGGTTGCTATGGCAATGGTGGGTAGCTTGGGTAGTGCAATGACGTATTCCTGCTAGGAAAGTCTTCGCTCGTTAAAAATCTAGCTTTAGTGTTTCTGTCACGTGGTGTCATTGTTAGCATGGGAGTACTTTTTTTTTCCCTAATGCATTTTCATTGTTTCTGTAAATGAGTTTGTGACTGTGGTAGTAATATTTTTGCTGTGTGTAGTGAACACTTGTTTAAAATCGGTGATATAATTAACGGACAAGTGGAGAAGACACCATTTGCCCGACTTCCATATGAAGGTGGGCTTTAAATTGTGAAAAAAGATAGGTCCTCACCCATTCCTTCCAGATCTTAAAATGAACATAAAGAACAGGGTATATACTAGATGTTTTAAAGACAACAACTATACCAAGTACCCGTAGTTAACTAGGTCGACTAAATCTCTGAAATTCTTCTGTAGGGCATGTTTGTCATCATTTAAGACCATTGCTTCATTGATTTATGTATCGGTCTATTTATTTGTCTATTTATTTTGTTCTGACTATACAATTTCATAGTAATTTAAGGTTTAGTCTGTAGAACGAGTTACCGTGGCGTCACTATCTAGGAAAAAGAAAATTGGAAAAATTCATGATGAAGAGGTCCTTCCTTTCCCATCTACGCTTCAAACACTACGCTAGAATGAGATAGGCAAATGTTTGAACTTAGCATACATCAGTGTTGGCAGGTCATAAATAAGGCTCGCAGTACACATTTCAAGCATGGAGATTACAATATGTGATGTTTGATGCACCGAGAACTTGACTCTATACTTTCCTCTGTTACCTATCAGCGTCGAGATAATGGAATGTTCCCTGCATGGTATTCGTCACGATATCTATACTTCATTCAATCAAACCGTCTAACCTTCTTTTCTCTTGCGTCTTTATGTTAAAGCAGAATATGGGGAGTTAAGGTCTAGAATTAATAGATATTGTATATATGAATTAATATATCAATTCAGACTTATTATGATATTTTAATATATATAAAATTTTGACAAGAATATGTGTAGGGGCATTATCGTCTACGCCTGCGAACATGATACATATGATAACGATGATGGCGAAGAGTTCAGGAAAGAGAGGAGACCATTCCACTACCAAAATAATGAAGATAGTGCCATATATACTCTAATGCTTTGTTTTCACACCACCGTTTGTGTACGTGTGGAGGAAGGCTGTCCTTCAAGTGTTTTGATAATTCACTTCACTCCGCGATGTTCCACTTAAGAAATCCAATATTCTGATAAAATAAACAACAAAAATAAACATTCTCAAAACTGGTCTATTGTAATATTTGTGCAAAGCAGCTCACTTGTCTACTGTTCGTATAAGGAAAAGGGAGAGCCAAATAACGGGTTCCAGTAACCGAAGCTTGTTTTCATTTCGAAATGTTTGCTTTCACAGCTTTCTTTTTTAAAAAAAGAGGCTGGGGTGAGTTTGAAATGTATTTTTACTCTCGTTATCCTGCATTTCTGTTATATTACTGTGCTAGCTTGGCTTTTATAGTTTGTAGTTGTGTTTGTAAGACACGTTTTTGTTGTAAAATGCATATGGATGTAACAGATATATTGAGGTGACTCGATGATTGCTGTTTGAAATGAAGACATTACTCTGGCATCAGACATCAAACAGAACAAAAAGTACCAAGCTAGCCATAGAAAAAAGTCAACATTTAAACAATTTGAATATATATGTTCACACCAGATCCAAAATAATCGAGGCTGTGTAGGAGAAATAAAGAATTTGCTTTACATGGACAAGTGCAGATAAAAAAAAAAAAAAACCTGTGGCATATCACTAACCAATTTATTAAGTTGATATTACTCAGTGGCTGTATTTCTGTATTTTTCCAATTTCAACTTAGGGCCGCGAATGTTGGACTTTAACAGCAGCAAAAAAAAAAAAAAAAATCTCAGCATTTAAAAGAAAATATTACAGAATAATGCTCCCAGTATCAAGGAAAGAAAGAGGAGGATCACACGTATCTTATTAAAATTAGCTCAAAGAAATAAATAACAAATTACTGTTATGTAGAGGAAGCAATTTGGAGGCGTATTTACCTGCAAAAAAAAAGAGGAAGAGAACGGCCGAAAAGGGGCCCAGTGCATCCGAGCAGAGAAACATTCAGATTGGCAGTCGAAAGAACACAGGCGGCAGACAAGCTACATGATCAAAAAGGGCACAGACAAGCTACGTGTTCAAAAAAGCACAGACAAGCTACATGAGCAAAAAGGGCACTGACAAGCTACGTGATCAAAAAGGGCACTGACAAGCTACGTGATCAAAAAGGGCACTGACAAAGCTACATGATCAAAAAGGGCACTGACAAATCTACATGATCAAAAAGGGCACAGGCAAGCTACATGATCAAAAAGGGCACTAACAAGCTACGTGATCATAAAGGGCACTGACAAGCTACGTAATCAAAAAGGGCACTGACAAGCTACGTAATCAAAAAGGGCACTGACAAACTACGTGATCAAAAAGGGCACAGACAAGCTACATGATCAAAAAGGCACAGAGAAGCTACATGATCAAAAGGGCACAGACAAGCAACGCGATCATAAAGGGCACTGACAAGCTACGTGATCAAAAAGGCAAGCTACTGATCAAAAAGGGCACTACATGATCAAAAAGGGCACTGACAAAGCTACATGATCAAAAAGGGCACAGGCAAGCTACATGATCAAAAAGGGCACTGACAAGCTACGTGATCATAAAGGGCACTGACAAGCTACGTAATCAAAAAGGGCACTGACAAACTACGTGATCAAAAGGGCACAGACAAGCTACATGATCAAAAAGGCACAGATAAGCTACATGATCAAAAGGGCACAGACAAGCAACGCGATCATAAAGGGCACTGACAAGCTACGTGATCAAAAGGGCACAGGCAAGCTACATGATCAAAAAGGGCACTGACAAGCTACGTGATCAAAAAGGGCTACATGATGCACACAAGCTACATGATCAAAAAGGGCACAGAGTCAAGCTACATGATCAAAAAGGGCACAGGCAAGCTACATGATCAAAAAGGGCACTGCAAGCTACATGATCAAAAAGGGCACAGTCAAGCTACATGATCAAAAAGGGCACAGTCAAGCTACATGATGACAAGCTACGTAATCAAAAAGGGCTACATAATAAAAAGGGCACACAAGCTACGTGATCAAAAAGGGCACAGACAAGCTACATGATCAAAAAGGGCACAGAGAAGCTACATGATCAAAAGGGCACAGACAAGCAACGCGATCATAAAGGGCACTGACAAGCTACGTGATCAAAAGGGCACAGGCAAGCTACATGATCAAAAAGGGCACAGGCAAGCTACATGATCATAAAGGGCACAGACAAGCTACGTGATCAAAAAGGGCACTGACAAGCTACGTGATCGAAAAGGGCACAGGCAAGCTACATGATCAAAAAGGGCACAGTCAAGCTACATGATCAAAAAGGGCACAGACAAGCTACATGATCAAAAAGGGCACAGTCAAGCTACATGATCAAAAAGGGCACAGGCAAGCTACATGATCAAAAAGGGCACAGTCAAGCTACGTGATCAAAAAGGGCACAGGCAAGCTACATGATCAAAAAGGGCACAGTCAAGCTACATGATCAAAAAGGGCACAGTCAAGCTACATGATCAAAAAGGGCACAGACAAGCTACGTGATTAAAAAGGGCACAGGTAAGCTACATGATAAAAAAGGGCACAGGAAAGCTACATAATAAAAAGGGCACAGACAAGCTACGTGATCAAAAAGGGCACAGACAAGCTACGTGATCAAAAAGGGCACAGGCAGGCTACATGATCAAAAAGGGCACAGACAAGTTACGTTATGAAAAAGGGCACAGGCAAGCTACATGATCAATAAGGGCACAGGCAAGCTAGATGGTCATAAAGGACACAGACAAGCTACGTGATCAAAAAGGGCACTGACAAGCTACGTGATCAAAAAGGGCACATGCAAGCTACATGATCAAAAAGGGCACAGGCAAGCTACATGATCAAAAAGGGCACAGGCAAGCTACATGATCAAATAGGGCACAGGCAAGCGACATGATAAAAAATGGCACATGCAAGCTACTTGATCAAAATGACACAGACATGCAACAATATCAAGAAGAGGGCACATACAAGCTACATGATCAAAAGGGCACAGACAAGCTACGTGATCAAAATAGCACAGACAAGCATCAATATCAAGAAGAGGGCACATACAAGCTATATGATAAGAAAGGATACAAACACAAGCAGAATGATCAAAAATAGCGCAGACAAGCTACATGCTCAAAAAGAACACAAACAGACAAGCTAGATGATGTAACAGAAATCAATTTTGTTTATTGAATTACATGTTTAACTTTGTATTTTGGAAAGTGTTTGATCACTTTATTTGACCAGGGTTCTTTATCGTTGTGCGCAGAGAGAACACGAGACCTCCCGCTTTTCTCACCGTTGAATGTATGAAATAAAGATTATATTAAAAAAAAAAAACAACAACAACAACAACAACAACAACAACAACAAAACACATGGACTAAACTGCATGTCATTCCATTCCCCCCATCCCCAACAAAAAAAATATTCCTTTTTTGAAGGTTACACTAAACCGCTCGAAGGACGGGCGCATTCTTGTCCGGTAATAAGGTAGAAAAGTGAAGAATGGACAGAAGGAAAATAGTAAACCGAGAGGGAATATGGCATTAAGTTGGTAGGTCAAGGACGAACTACTAGACAGGCAGACCGGCGATTATTCTTGTCTGGTCAGATGGTCAGATGATCGAATAGCTGCAGACGAGACAGTTGAGGAGGGGCGGGAAAGGCATCAATAGATCGAAGGTCGGTGTGAGGGGATCGAAAACTGATGAGAGATCAGCTTGTGTTAGTCACCATCTGGAAGGAGATATCTAAGACCTGACACAAGCGTAGCTTTTGAGCTGACATTTCAGCGCAATTTATGAGTAATTTTATAGAAGCCATATATTACTTCAGGTATAAGTAGGAGGATGCTCGAGGTATGGTGACAGGAGTTAGTTCAATATGATGTTGGAGTGTAGATGACTACGAGTATCCTATTGATGATAATTTATTAGTCACGAACAAGGTGTTAGTCAGGTGAAAGGACAATGCCAATGAGTACGTTACTAAAATAGTTAGATCTAAATTTATCATCATCATCATCATCATCGTCGTCAACACTGAGTGCCGACTCCGCATCGAAGGTTGGCTACTATGGCGCGACATTCCGCTCTGTCTCTTGCTTTGATGGTGCAGGTTGTCATAGCCTGATGTTTCCATATTTTGATGTTACTCGTCCATGTTAGTCTTTGTCTGCCTCTGCCTCTTTTACTTTGTGTTTTACCTTCCAGGATTACTTTTAGTAGGCTGTTGTGTCATTTAACATGCCCCAAAAACCTAATTGGAGAGATTAAAAAGCAGGTTTTAGGAAGAACAGATCATGTGCTGATCAATTAACTATCCTACGTATAATAGTTGAACAAAGTTTAGAACTACAGTCCCCAACTTTATATTGGATTCTTAGATTACGAAAAGGCATTTTGATAGTTTGACAGAGGAATGCTTTGGAAGTTGCTGAGTCATTACGGAATCCTGATAAAATTAACTGAAAAGAATAATGTATGAAGGAATAAAATATAGTATGGTGCATGAAGGACAACTTACAGAAGCATTTGAAATAAGAATAGGAGTAAAGCAGGGATGCCTTCTATTTCCATTTCTCTTTCTACTGGCCATAGATTGGATTATGAAAATAACTAAAACCAACAGAAATGGAATCCAGTAGTCACTGACCAAGCAACTTGATGATTTAGACTTTGCTGGTGATATAGCTCTCTATCACATCACCATCAACAGATGCAAGATAAAATGAGCATACTTGATGAGAGATCACAACAGATGGGACTGAAAATAAATAGAGATAAGACTAAAATTATGAGAATTAATGCAGTTGGCAATAACAAATAAAAATAGGAGAATATCTGGGCAGCAATATAGACAAAGAGGGAGGAACAGAAAATTATACCAAAATAAGAATATCAAAAGCAAGAGGAGCATTTATTGCACTGGGAAACATATGGAAGTCCAAAGAAATTAGGTTAAGTACTAAAATAAAAATGTTCAACTCCAATGTTAAGTCAGTCCTATTATATGGCCGTGAAACATGGAAAACAACTAAAATGACAATCATGAAGATACATACTTTCATTAATGGATATTTGCGCAGAATAATTGTTGTGGGAGCAGCCGACAAGTAGTGCCGGTTATGGTCCCAACACCGCGACGGCAGGCAGAGGATCTCACGTATAGAGACAATGGCTGCGATCTCCGACTAGTACAGTCACTGCCAAGAAGGAAAGGAATCGCAAACTACCTTCTTATATTGTCTGGAATAATTATGACAAACCAATAGAGAAAATACTGGATAGCCTGGTGTCATGGCATGGAAAACAGTCAACAACAGAACTCATACGATGCACTGTGGATAGAAGAGTGTGGAAGGACATGATCGCCAACGCCAACTGGTACGGCACATGATGATGATGCGCAGAATAAAAGGATGGAAATGGCAGGGCAAAATCACTAACATAGAATTATGGAAATGTACTAGTCAAATACCAGTGGATTTAGAGATACAGCGAAGACGATGACGCTGGATAGGACACACAATGCTGAAGCCAACTGAGAGTATTACACAACGGGCCCTTTTTTGGAATCCCCAGGGAAAAAGACAAAGAGGAAGACCACAAAATTCTTGGTAAAGACCGATAGAAGCAGAGATGAAGATGATGGGAAGACATGGAACAATCTTAAAAGAACGGCAAGAAACAGAACGGCTTGGAAAGTGTTTGTTGAAGACCTATGCTTCACACAACAGGGAGCTGAAAGGTAGAAGAAGACGATGAAGAGAAAAAAAAAACCCTCATTTGTCTTGTTTAAATTGTATTTAGTAGTTCTCTTTTCATTTTTAGTTGTTTTAAGACTTCATTGCTTACTTATAAATGTATAAAGAAACGAATATCTCTTTGGTTGCTAAGTGCAACAGATAAGAACTCTATCTAACGTTCATTTACAATATAAGTATTTCTTCTTCATAGACTAACATTTTGGGGAGAACGGGTGACCGAATCCATAACGTGACGGGATCCAAACAGGAGAAAGCTGGTTCGATTCTGGTAGGGTCAACAGTCATTTCTATCGGGATGAAATACAAACTTAGAACCGAACACCTCGGGGCAACAGCTCTGAACAAGCGACCTTTATCCCACGGCCCCTTAAGTTCCAGCGACAGACCATGTAAAGATAGTTTTGTATAAACTGATTTGGTTATTAATCAGCGATATCTCACTTTGGATTTATATGATGTCCAATGAAGAGATGACCTGTAGACTAAACTAAGCCTGAACTTAAGTTATAATAATTTTCCTGCCTTCTGTTCAAGGCTGATTTTGGTTCTGGTACATAGGACCACCATTTTATTTGAGAATTATCGACTAGCATTTCCCCTCTTGCTTGGGATCACACAGGAAGAGACCGTGCTGGTCTTGCAGAACGAGTTTGGTAACACATGGTGTAGGTATAGTTGTGGCGTTAAAGCTGGCCCCTCGCTGATAAAGTTTTAGATTTCCATTCTCCTTGAACCATTGGCTTCTAGTTTCTGTTAATATCAGATCGCTGGATTGTCCGTCCGGAGGCGGACGATAAAGCGTATGTCTTTGTTCACCTTCTTTGTTATTTTCATTAGCATTCAGATCAGTGTCATCCCATCTTCATCTTTCACTCTTGAAACGATGTTCAATGAATATGCTGTTTTGAATTGTGCTATATAGCTAAAGTGAGCGCGTTTAAACGGGTGTAATGTCTAGGAAATGATCGAGTGCACGACCGATGAGCTTGCTGGTAACTCTGGTCCTGAGTGTGGCCTGATTCTGGACAAAGATGACATCCCCATGTTTGGTCTTTCTTAAGAGAAGTGGTGGGAGTGGTGGGACAGCGATATATATGTGTAGAGACTGATGAATGTAGAGGTGGAAAATAAGTTTAGTCGATCCGAAGTGTTTAGTGGGACAGCAGATGTATCTAAAATCAACAACTTACATGAACAGTCTCATTATATCAACATCATCATCATCATGATCATCATTAGGTCGCATGTCCTATGCAGAATTTTGCTTTCGCCACAGCCCTTCTGAAAGAGTCTTCTCTAGCCGAATCTCCAACCTCTTCTGTTGTCATGTTCAAAATCTTCTTGATGTCTTGAAACCACCTTCTTCTTGGTCTGCCCCTGAACAGTTTCAGGCGCTTCGAGAAATGCTGGGACGGGCGGTGGAGCGAATATGAAGATGCCTTGACTTAATTGAACTGATTCCATGAATAGAATAGAATAGAATAGAATAGAATAGAATAGAATAGAATAGAATAGAATAGAATAGAATAGAATAGTGCATGTAACAAGATTAAGTATTTCTGCTTTTCAAACCGGAAAATCCGATATGTGCTTTACATTTTCAGGTACCGACTCTCCTTTCATCGTCTATCTATACATGGTTAGTCTGTATCCAGAACAACTGCTGGCAAGTAAAATAAGACCTTGATTAGTTCTCGTTCACTGGTTCTAAGGGAAATAGTCGGCTCTTAATAGCTGACCACTTGAGCTCAGATGCTTATGTCTGAAAGTTTGATCCTGTTTTCAAGCAGAGAATGTTAAAGAATCCAATGATAGTTAGTAATCTAAAACAACTGGCGATATATTATTTTCATGTCAAATTACTGCTACTACTACTACTACTGCTACAGCTACTGCTACTGCTTCTTCTTCTGCTGCCGCTACTACTACTACTATTACTACTACTACTACTACTACTACTACTACTACTGCTGCTGCTGCTACTGCTGCTACTACTGCTGCTGCTACTACTGCTGCTACTACTACTGCTTCTTCTGCTGCTGCTACTACTACTACTATTGCTACTGCTACTGCTTCTTCTGCTGCTACTACTACTACTACTACTACTATTGTTACTATTGCTACTGCTTCTTCTGCTGCTGTTACTACTACTACTATTGCTACTACTGCTACTGCTTCTTCTGCTGCTGCTACTACTACTACTATTACTACTACTACTACTACTACTACTGCTGCTACTACTACTGCTTCTTCTATTGCTGCTACTACTGCTGCTACTACTACTACTACTACTCTGCTGCTGCTACTACTACTACTACTACTATTACTACTAGTACTACTGCTACTGCTGCTGCTTCTGCTGCTGCTGCTGCTACTACTGCTGCTACTACTGCTGTTGCTACTACTACTACTACTATTAGTACTATCATAACTATTATTAATTAAAATGATAATAAGGAAAGAGTTATACTACTATATATCTAATATACTAGTAACTGCTACTGATGCTGCTATTACTACTACTACTACTACTACTACTAATAATAATATTCTTCTTATTCTTCTTTCCCTCCTCATCTGCCTTTCAGCGTAGAAAGTCTGCGGTCTTTCGCTCTTCTGTTAGCTTCTCGGGCTCTTATGGTTATTAATGTTTCTAATATTCCATCGTGATCACTTCACCGTTTTCTTGTTTGGCCCTTGGGCCTGATGTTCTCTTTGCACTTCTATCTATCTATCTATTGACCTTTCGAGCCGTAGCCGGCCCATTGGGGCGTAGACCAAGATACTCCATCTCTTATCTGAATTTTTGTTCTAGCAGTTTTCAATTCTTTAAAGATATTTTATCAAATCTCGCCATTTGTCTCTGTTCTGTGCAAGCAGCTCTATCTCATTGAGGGAGCCGAATCCTGCTGCTCTTGCCTCTCCCATCAATGTTCTTCTCAGTGTCACCCTGGGTCTTCCTCTTTTCCTCTTACCTGTTGTTTCCCATATGAGGGCTTGCTTTGCTATTCGGTTATTATCTCTTCTTATCACATGTCCAACATCTGACCATCGTCTTTTCTTTATTACTGAAGATATTAGTGGTTGATTGGCGATTTCTCTAATTTCCTCGTTTGTTTTGAATTCATTCCACGCTATACCAAGTATTTTCCTGAGACATTTATTTTCGAATGCGTTCAACTTTGTTTCTATATCTTTTGTTGTTTTTCAGCTTTCACACGCATACGTAAGGGTTGATAATACATTTGATTTGAATAGTCTAAGTTTTGTGTTTGTGCTGATGAGTTTTGATTTCCACAACTTTTCAAGGCTTCTGAAAGACATTGCTGCTTTAGCTATTCTGATTCTAATTTCTTTGCTTGTATCCCCTTCCCGATCAATGTGACTTCCAAGATAGGTAAAATAATCGATCTCTTCTACTGGTTTGTGTCCATGTGTATTTTGTCGTCTGTTGGAATTAAACTTTTCATGACTTTAGTCTTTTTCATGATTGATCTCAAGCCCAATTTTGCTGGCTATTGATGATAGTTCATTTGTGTTTTCCTGCATCGTTTTTATCTGGCTGCTGATGAGAACTATGTCATCAGCAAAGTCGAGGTCCTCCAAATGGTCTCCTTGTATCCATTCGATGCCTTTATTACCAGTGCAGCATTTCTTCATAATGAAGTCCATAACAATTCCAAATAACAAGGGCGATAAAATACATCCTTGTTTAACCCCAGCGTTTAATGCAAACCCTCTTTGCGTTAATGGAAACTAATTTGTGTTGTGCGTTTATTCTGAATTTTTAAAAAGTAACAACAGTAATAATAATAATAATAACAAGCAAAGAACTCATAATCACTCTTCTCCTTTTATTTATTTTAGAAGGCTAAAATTAAAAAAAAAAAACATGTGAGCAGGAATTCCACAGATTCCTTTGCAATATGGATCGCTTTGTGCGAGAAGCATCAAGAATTCACACGCTCCGGGGATCAATAACGAATTTTGTGTAATTATTCCTTTAGGGTAATTGCATTCCTGTTTTTCCAGTGTTTATCAAATTACTTGTTCTATTTTTCACTTATACTACAACAGTCGTCCGAATAACACAGTTCCTGTGTTGGCAGAAATTAAGCACTCCCGGGCAGTTCCAGGCAAACGTTTGAAGTATAGCGCCGCTAGTGTGCTAAACACACGAGTTCTGTTTCCTACGCGCGGCTCGTTTCTGCCGTCGTATCCCGATCACTTCATCAGAATCTGTCGGCTCGACGGCATTACTAGTTTGCGCGGTCCGGGGCAAGCATCCACGTCCAAGGCTCGCGCATATTTCCATTGGACTGGTTTAAAGCAACGCGCGTGCAAGTATGTGTGCAGTGTTGTTGGTAATGTTGTTAATATTTCAGCGCTCTGTAATGGTGTAAAACAGGCAGTGGATTGTAAACACTCAATCGCGGGTGGGTTTCATTCGTCCATAGTATTCTACACCGTGTTCATTGGATTAAGGCAGGTATGTGCGCTTTCATTTACAAATCATTCACTCTTTCTTTCTTTCTTTCTTTCTTTCTTTCTTTCTTTCTTTTTCTTCTTTCTTTCTTTCTTTCTTTCTTTCTTTCTTTCTTTCTTCTCTTCTTTCTTTCTTTCTTTCTTTCTTTCTTATCTTTACTCACTCTCTCTTCCTCTCCTGTCTCTTTCTATATCTCCCCAATATCATTTTCCTTCTTCCTTCCTGTTTCCTGGGACATATATACACATTCATAAATATTTAAACCTTATGCACTTGTACATTGTTTCCAAACCAGACTAATCTGACATATAAGAGTACATAATGCGCAAGTATTGCATTATGCAATCCCTTTCCCAGGTTCGATTAATTTGACTTGTCAGCATTGGTGAGACCTCGGAGGTTCGTGTTAGTTAGAGGGACTTATAGTCTGTTGTTTGATGTTTGATGGCGATGGTCTAATGACCAACTAAACTACATCACGATTGGGCAGATGGTGCTCGTATACTGGCTGAAATCGGATGCACTGGGCCACTGGCGCAGAACACAGTGCAACGTTTGAACAGGTATTCACAATCAGAATGAATCTATCACTTAAACAGACAGCTGACTTCATGAGAGAATCTGTATCCTACTCTGATTGAGTCTTGATCGCAGAGAGAGAGAGAGAGAGAGAGAGAGAGAGAGAGATTAATTAATATGTTAACGACATATATTTTTGAATATAATTTCAAGTGGCTTAATAGAAACAAGCATCATCATACACACACGCTTGACACGCACAACACACACGCGCGCGCACACACACATATAATCTCATATTTCTAGATTCATCGTATCTGTTAACTTGGCTCCAGAAGTATATGTACAATGATGAAGCCGGATGTGTCCACTAAAGGCCTAAATTGAATTCAGGACTAACGACAATGACAATTATATATTGACTTTTCTCCGATCTTTTCTCTTATGATTGCAAGTACCCTACTTCACATACCTATATATATATATATATATATATATATATATATATATATGACAGAAGCTAGCTATGACGTGACTACTTTTCACATACTCACACCAAGATACAAGAGTAACTTAGCATGTATTTTCTTTAACGTGGGGTTTCATGTCTTACAACCTTATAAGTAGCGCACCAATACAGATTCGTGTCCTACTTATACACATGCTTTCACTCTATGGTTGTTAAAGAAATCGAATTATAAATGTTAGGCAGGATTGGAAAAGGGTGTTAAATGTCGCTGTTTTATGTGTATTTTTTTAAAACACGGACACACTGGTAGTGACTGTAAATGTCATTGTTTTATGTGACTGAAATACATTACACTGACACACTGGTAGTGACTGTAAATGTCATTGTTTTATGTGACTGAAATACATTACACTGACACACTGGTAGTGACTGTAAATGTCATTGTTTTATGTGACTGAAATACATTACACTGACACACTGGTAGTGACTGTAAATGTCATTGTTTTATGTGACTGAAATACATTACATGGGCAAACTGGCTCATGACTTCCGGTCAGTGTGGCGGATAGGCGACAGGGAACTGTTGAGGCACTGTCTGGAAAGTGTTCCTTGTTGAAGCTTCCTCATAGTACAAGTCCGGCTTGCAGCCGGAGCTACTGAGTAGTGCTATGTGCACACCGTTGACTGTCTGCTTCATCCGGATGATGTTTCTATATTCAGATTGCTTACGATGAATGCTGATATCGTATGACAAAGGACAGTTCAGATGCGTTCACTGTCGGTGCTATAATACGCCTCAAGTCTTTTGACGTGTGCTGTGTTTGCTGCGATAGGGACTACAACTTCCTTTCTTTGTTTGGGTATTCGATGAGATGTTAATTCGGATGATTCCACTGGCACGGGCGGTTGAGCAATTATGGACTTTCATTCGTTTGTAGTGATACGACCGAGGCCTACCGTAACTGGCTCGGGACGAAACGATCCCATTGCTTTATTCTAATAGTTATTATGTCTCTCTGCCTGAGGTATTATGTCTCTCTGCCTGAGGTATTATGTCTCTCTGCCTGAGGTATTATGTCTCTCTGCCTGAGGTATTATGTCTCTCTGCCTGAGGTCTTAGAGAAGGTTAACTCAACAAGCAGACAGCTGGTTTCAAATCGCTATGACAATCGTCCAATTTCTGGGCATGTGCTGAAAATCACAAACTAGAAAATGCCAATTCTTTACAGATTTCACAGTATGACATTTATTTGAAGAGTATATGACCATTTCATGCTGAATCAATAGCCAAGCAACCAAATAACCTGATATTTGAAGGTTATCTTAAAGTATCTGATAGACCGGCTGAGATTGGAACAATTGCTGTTTCATTTATTAATTGTATCCACACTTTATTCCTTATTTATGTTTACTATCTTCTTTCCTTGTTTTAACTCTTCACTTGGTGTTAGCTTTCAGTTTTCATAGGTTGGTTTTTGTAAGAGCTGAATAATAAAGGACACATTTCTCAATTCAATCACCGCTTTATATATGGTCAGACATATTATTTTACCTTCTATAGACAAAGACTTGTGTGATCCAACCGGGAATTGAACCATTGTCCTCCTGTTTGTAACGCTAAATGTACACTTCACTGGGCCACCCGCTCTGGCCACAATAGAACAAGATACCACCCTTCAGACTGAAGATAGGTATCACCAGTTTGAGTCACTGCACACGAGCAGTCATGATAGCAAAACACACCCACAAGGATGTCTTCTTTATGCAAACTTTAGGGGGAAATGCGACCAACGTCCACTATCTTGGACGCGGAACTGAGACCTGACATAGACAATAGACTTTAAAAGACAATCAGAAATCTCATTCTAAATTTCGGTCTTGATCGTAGAAGCAGAAGACCACAAGACCACCCGAACTTCTTCGCCTATTAAAGTAATTCACATTGCATGTTGTGAATAAAAAACAAAACAAAATAAAAAGAGAGCGCGCACACTCACAGTCGCGCACTCACGCAGATACACACACTCGCTCGCTCGCACGCACGCACACACTCACACACACACACACACTCTCACACACTCACACACACACACACTCTCTCTCTCTCTCACACACACACACCTACTTTACTTACTTGTCTATTGATTTGGTGCAAAAACATGTTCAGTAGCTTTTAATTATAATTTTCATGCGATTTATAATAGCAGTGTTGTTGTGAATACAGCACCAGCTTTATCTTTGCTACGTTAAAATTGTTTCTTTCGAGCATAGGCACATGGCTACTTCAAATTAATGAAAGTTTCAATATACGTATATTGAAGGGCAGCACCTGTTGTGCAGGTTATAGAACTATAATCAACACGATTGCTTTAAAGTTCAATATACGGGTGAATGTGTCAATGCAAGTGCGGTTATGTTAGCTGTGTTGACACTTTATACACGCGTGCACACACGTTTGAAACGTGAATATGGGCAGTTCATTGGAAGTACTTGATATGCAAGTTGAGGTATTTCCCTTTCCAGGAGCGGCTTATTATGTAGGACAAGTGTACCCCATACTGATGTAAAGTGGGAGGAACTAACTAAGCATACTTTTGTGTTGTAAGATAATCACTAATAAAGAGAATAGTAATAACCGCTCAAAAATATACCACTCGTATGTGCACCTAAGGTATATTTCAAACATTGTAATCATCTTCGCTTGTATGATGCGTCTGATGCATTTATAGTAAAACAAATCTTACATAGAACACGTAGACACAGTCACGAAGAACTATCACTGCAGGGATATATATATAAATAAAGTCGTGCATACAGGCACGATGTGTTTATACAGAGTAAGGTTAAAGAATGGCCTTAACATATAATGTCGTTAGAGAGTGAAGAATAACCGTATTACCTACATTATTAGGACCTCGGTAGCCTAGTTGGGAAAGCCACTCGACTGGGCTAACGACGTTCGGACAATCCGTGTTGGATTCTCGCTGGAAGCAGTGTGAATTTTACACATGGTTGGAAAAAAAAATACTCCCGTGGTCGACCCAGCCGATGGCAGAAATGAGTACCAGGGTAGTACTCTGGGAAGGTGAGGGATGCCGCCTCGCATGTGAGTTTCGATGCTTGAAACGACACTGTTGAGAAGTCTCCGAACACGTCTGGACAGGCGACCGAGCACATATGGGTGAAAACTGGCTTGCTGAGACGCCGATTCAAGTCTCGTACTTTACCTTCATCATTTGTAATTAAACAGTGCCCTTTCTCATTGATGATATTCCCTTGCCCAACCTAGTGAACCAAAGTAGTTATTCCTTATTTTTGCCAGCTGGTTCGATTAGAGGGCGCCTTGATGAGTTTGAACCCACGGCCACTTCCTCGCGAACCCTGTACGTTGACCACTGCGAATTTGCCGATCCTTATGAAGTATATTTTACAAATATATATATATATATGGAAGCAGTATCAATTTATATGGATGCAAATCATGGACACAAATCACTGGAGTCTGTAGAAATGTGGTTTTACAGAAGAATATTGAGAGTACCATGGACAGCTATGAAGAGTAATGAAGATGTTCTGAGAGAGGTCAAAGCAAAAAGAGAGCTAATTTCTAATATTAGGAAGAAACAATCATCATTTTTTGGTCATGTAACGAGAAGAGAACAACTGGAATATATTGTAACAACTGGAACAATTGAGAGACGAAGAGATAGAGGGAAGCAAAATAACAGACAGCTTAAGAGAATGGCTTGGCAGAAGTTCAACAACAGAAATGATAAATAGCTGCCGACATCGAAAATTGTGGAAAGACATGATCACCTACGCCAGCAGGCCCGGTGCTTGATGATGATGATGATGATCAATGTATACAACCCTGAAAATGTAATATTAAATTATGTAAATCATTCTTGTAAAAAGATGTGAAATATTATTGACTAAATAGCAATATCCATACCAATGCTGAAAAAATGGACATTAAAAGAGGTATAAGTGACTTCGTGAAACATTAAACAAAGAAATAAACACTTTAGATGTATATTCAGTGCCAGTCCATACATCGGTTCCCTACTAGAATTGTGTACTACACAAATCACTCTAGCTTTCTGTAATGTCTGTTGTTTGAGGTCTTGTGTTACAAGTCTTGATTTCAGATTTGTGTCTGCTGTTCCGAAAGGATGCATTGTTGATAGGTGCCTAAGTTGTTTTTCTTTCTTTCTCATGTTTACTATGTCTAAGAAATACGATCACTGTTACTCTAGGAATGGAAGTACGAAGAAATTAAATCTTTCTTTAATGAATAAAAAATATGGGATTACCAGTACCAGCAAGAGTTCTTTTTCTTTAAAAATGGTGAATTAACATTGACTTTTACAATAAGTATTTCAGGAAAACTAGCTATTGCAAGAAAGAATATTCTTTTAAACAAGATGAAATTATCATTATCAGCTCTAGCTTTCATTAGTTTTACATTGAAACCTGGTTTTTACAAGAAAAAGTCTCATTTAACAGGTTGAAATTACAAGAAAATATTTCTATACACAGGCTGGAATTACCAATCTATTACAATTAGATTTTCCTAAGAAACGATGGAGTTACCAACGCTTGCCAGTACAATGGTAGACTTTTTTTGTGTGTTTTGTTGAAAACATAGGATTACCAATACTGGCATTTACAGAAGAGCCAGAAAGAAGAGTACGGAAAAACCAGTCTTTCTTTACAAAGGATGGGAATACCAGCATGTGCTATTATCATGACAAAGGAAACGTGAATGCATGGGAATACCGCCACTTGATGCTATTATAATGGGACAGGAAATGCGAATAAAAGCAATCTTTTAAAAATGGAAGGAAATATAAACACAGGCTCTTAAAGCTGGTAAGACAAGAACACTTGTACAGTCAGGCTGAAGCAAAAAATATTACTTTCATACATTGTATAAAAGAAACAGAAAATTAATGAGCCAGGAAATTGGCCAAAAAGCGCGATTAATTACAATCTTCTTTCTCCTGTGCGAAAAGTGTACACTTTATTCACGCACCAAACTGTTCTCTGCCACGAAAAACCCAGACCCTTAGCTTTCTCCAATTACTCACTGAATCGGGAATTTGTGCGTGCGTGTTAGATATAAATATGACTCAGACAGCTTTTCATGTTTTCCATGGGCTAAATATAGATATGCTACGGACATGAACAGATACACATCATCTATAGGGTTACTATTGAGTGAACAAATACAACGTAGTCGGTAAACATAGTTTCTGACCCACAGCCATCAATAGTAGTACTAGTATAGGTGGCTGTGTATCTGACAAGGTCACATAATGTTTTGATCAAGCGATTTATGTGTGAGTCAGTAGTGTAGTGGTTGGAACCTTGACTCAGGGATATAGAGGTGGTGGTGTTATTCCAACCTCACATTCTCTGTGCGCTGTACCCA
Organism: Megaustenia siamemsis; assembly: GCA_032433765.1. Taxonomy (NCBI): domain Eukaryota; kingdom Metazoa; phylum Mollusca; class Gastropoda; order Stylommatophora; family Ariophantidae; genus Megaustenia; species Megaustenia siamemsis. The sequence goes on along the minus strand of JAVIAB010000125.1, from coordinate 46,488,554 downwards.
GGGACAGGGGGAAAGTAGTGTTAGCGAAATGTAGCGTTCATCCCATTTCTTAAATGCTGCATGAAATCTAGTACTAATAAGTAAACATTAAGACACTATTTAAAAGGGACAATGCATTATATATGTATACATTTTCTCACTCACTCACTCACTCTTTCACTCACTCACCTTCCTCTATCGTATATAATGGTGATGAAGTGACTCAATTGTATATTTATATCTTTTATTCTTGCACGTTTATTGACTTCTCCACTAAGCCATCCTTTTCCATCTCTTTGTAACATCGTTTATCTCATCAACCCCGCTTTGTGATTCACTTATATTTCAAGCTTTATATACCTAATTTTATATATAAAATATTTCCATGATATTTATTGCTGAAGCTTTATTTGTGATTATAATCGATAGCATGTCTATTGGTTTTGTGCTGCTATCACGAGAAGAGCTCACGTATTGTGTTTATTTATGAATAAATTCATTTTTTGACGATCTCGAATGTTTTGCTATTAAAGTGGACGGTGAAGCGATATCTAGGTATGGTCACTTGTTGACTGGTTCTTTATTGGCCTAATGCATATTTAAACAAAATCCATTTTGGCAGATATTATGTAGTAGATATGCACTCATTAGTAAAACAAAAAGCTGTTTGTTGGTTAGGTACTAAATTGTCATTTTATTGGTTTTTAACAGCTCTTATTAGAAAACCGGGAGCCGCGATAGTTCAGTGGTTAGTGAACTGGACTACAAAGGACAAGGGGTAGGGTTCGATCCCAACCGACGGCTTCCGGGTTCACCCAGCCTTAAATGGGTACCGGATTTTTTTCTGGAAAGTAAAGCAGCACGGCGTAATACCGACCACATTACCCCAAAAATCATGCGCTGAAGGTCTGTAAAATATAGGGTCACTAACACCATATTTCCCTATACGCCACTTGGCGTGACAGGGGTACTTTACTTTACAACTTTTATTAGAAAACCGAAGTTTATCGGAACACTATAATCCCACTATCACATAAAATGAGAAAACAGTGATATATTAGGTCTTTAAAACTTTAAACATTTGTTGAATGATTAGTATATTTTGAAATTATATTCTTTAGTTTAACTAACAATTAAAAACAAGGCAGTATATATGCTGTGAGGCTGTTTTTTTTACCCCATAAACATTACTAAAGAAAAAAATTGAAATAAAATTAGTACTTTTGGTATCAGTTTCTAGTTTGGGTTCGTCACATCGGTCATGTCATCGTCACGTCGGTCATGTCATCGTCATATCGGTTATGTCATCGTCACATCGGTCATGTAATCGTCACGTCGGTCATGTCATCGTCACGTCGGTCATGTCATCGTCACATCGGTCATGTCATCGTCACGTCGGTCATGTCATCGTCACGTCGGTCATGTTATCGTCACATCGGTCATGTCATCGTCACATCGGTCATGTCATCGCCACGTCGGTCATGTCATCGTCACGTCGGTCATGTCATCGTCACATCGATCATGTCATCGCCACGTCGGTCATGTCATCGTCACGTCGGTCATGTCATCGTCACATCGATCATGTCATCGTCACGTCGGTTATGTCATCGTCACATCGATCATGTCATCGTCACGAATTTTGTTCCTTTCTCTTCGTGTCGATTGGTAGAAGCCTGCTTTTCAGGAACTAAGAGTTAACGAATGTTAAGGGTTGAAAAACATCTAGTAAACCAACCAGCTTGATGAAAATCAGTGTACGTAGGTCTTCACATCTTTTCGATGTGGTTCGTGTGTAAAGAGCTCACATTCAGCTGTAGAAATTGGCATGTTTTTGACAGTGTTTATCAACTGCAATGGTGCAGCAGGTATTTTATTATCTGGAGAATTCACGAAAATGCCTTCTCTAGAGTCATGGGATTCAAAGTCGCACTTCTGTCTCGCTGATAGTAACTTTGTTCTGGCATTTGTGTCTCTAATTTAGACACATTTTCCTTTCATCGTTTTGAGCTGTGAAAAAGCACTTTAGGTTTGAGAGAACGTGTCACATTAATTGATCGATTTTCTACTCCCTTCTCCAAAGTCATTGCTTTGAATCTAAAATTGGCACTTGCTCATACAGTTTCAAGAACAAAAAGCCCACTATTTCTTGTTTTCTAACTACAAAATTCCTTTTTCATGTGAAGATGAAATTATGCTGTCATGTTGTATTTACAGTCGGCATCTGGGGAGTGACGATCACTGCGCGCAGTAACTATCTTTATTACGAATTTGGTGCCAGTACCAACTGACAATATGATATCAGTAGTTAGGTGGGTCAAAAGAGTTCAACATTCCTAGTTTGCATTTACTTTAATATATTATGTATTTTAGAACTTAAAATCAAGTTTACAGAATCATAGGAACATGTTTTTTGGTGTTCCAGCAAAATAAACCCTGGTTATTAATACATTTTCCCTTTCAGATATGTTGTGCTGTAATTTTTTCAGAGTAAATATTATCACACGTGACGCTTTTGTTGGAGGGTCGTTACAAATAAAGTATTTTTTTCTTCTATGTTTTATGTATTTTACCTTCTTTTTTTCACTCTTTCTATTTCTAGTATTTAAACGTTTTTTGTTTGGTTTTGTTTTTAAAATAAATATTACTATCGTTAGGATGACGATTTGGGTATTTCTTTATAGAGAAACATCTCATACAAATAATGTCTATCCCCCCACCGATGTCAAGTGTGTATTCTCACTGGCACTGTCAGAATAGAAAATAACTATCATGATCATTATGAGCGTGTCCGTTATTGCTCGAGTTCGGTTGACATGTCAATTATTGCTTGCGTTTTAGCGTTTAATATTCCAGGCAATTCCAAATTAATTGACATCTGACACCATGAACTTGCTCAATAATATGACTCCTCTTTCTTATACGAATTATTGCTTGCATGTTTTTGTGAGTGTGTGTAAATTTCTATCGATCTCGTCCATTGTTGTTTTAAACATCACCACTGAAATGTAAATGAATGTGTATAGATTTGGCAAGACACATTAAAGCTCGTGGAATCATTTCAGGTCTTAGCGCTCGTGGGCTAGCATTGACTTAACAAAAAGGCATACAGAAATGGGAGTAATTTATATATGGACTGTTTTTGTTTTTTTAATCATGAAGCGGATGATGTATTCGTAAATGTTCACTGGCGTGAATATGATGCAACAGATCGAGGGTAGTATATTTTTAGCAATTAAAAAAATGTAACACTTTTTTTCTGGAATACAATCTCTCCCCCCCCCCCCCCACTTTTTAAATAGTATTTTTATTATCGTATGAAATCAAACTACTTACTACATGGTATCACGATGTTTAAAATCCCTAATAAATATGTTTTTTTTTAAAGTATATTGATTGTTATTGCAGTGTGCTGCATTGAACCGCACTTTACTGCATGCATTGCACTTTGTATTGTACAGAGCAATAACAAATGAATGCATTGTCAATTCTTCTGACAAAATAATTTTCAAATCTAGTGAACGCGATTCCTGTAAAGCTTATTACGGTCTGTCAAAGCTTTGCACCTTACTATGATATCAGTTTGGCAGAGAATGTAATAATTGTAAATACACACTATAGGTTGAAATTTCCCCGGGAGTAGATGGCCCGCGATGCTGCCGTATGAACTAGTAATTATCAGGAAACTTATCCAGTTGTCTATCAAGCGGTCTCTTGGGTTGGTCAAAAAAGCTTTGCACTTTAGTATGAAGCCAAATCACATGCCTGAAAATTGATGTGAACCTGATCCTCTACGTACACACCTCTCAAGGGGATAATCTTCTATCATCGATTCTTCACTTCACTGATGTCATGATTGCAAAGCTCTTCAAAACTGGACTCAGAACCAGCAATGAAATCCTCAATATTTCTTTCAAACGACACCACGCGCGAGGCACGTAGTTTAGGAAAATGCAAGCATTATAGTGACTTTACAAAGATGCACATCATTTCTGTCCGCCTTTATGATTTCTTGGTTCGTTTTGCTTAGATCGACCCTAGTACCTATACTGGAGTTTCAGAATTCTCAAATTTACGAGCCGTAAACCTACTCGAAGATTGTTGTGTTCACAGACAAAGATATAAAGCAGTTTCTGTTTAAAAAAAAAAAAGAAAAGAAAAAAAAAAGGTAAAAAAAACCCAGCTTTCTCCTACTCTAATCAGGGATATTTATCACCCGTTCTCTAGTTCTGTGCGTATTCTTGCTGTGTTCCATGGCCTACTTATATTATTATTATGATTACCTGCAAGCTCTATGCAGGTTCTGTACATCTCTCGTGCCTAGAGTTCAAATGTCAGAGTAACGCGCATTCCATCTCAAGTTACATTTCCAGATGTGCGGCCATGCTTTTTTAGTTTGATCTTCATTCCTGAACCTGGGAATAACGTTTGAGACTTTTAACATAGAATGTGTAAGTGAAAGCAGCAGTTGATGCTCACTGTATATCTCAAAACGTCGTTGATTTGTTTATGAATGGCTGTATCCTGGTCGACACAGCTATTAATGTTAATACCTTTGTTGTACCTTGAGTATGAATAAACAATGAGAAAGAGCGTTGGCCATCTAACCTTCAAATGGTGTTTCGGAATGAAAAGGTTAAAGTTCATATACTGTTGTAGGCAGGGAATTGAAGTAGTAAAGTTAATCGTCCCAGGCCACATCATTTGGAGGGTGGAGGGAGTGTTCTAGTCAAGTTTACTGAGCCATGTAAGCTTACTTATAACTTTGTTAAACTGGTAGTCTGGAGGACGTGAAACTTAGATTCAATACTCGTTCACTTTATTATTAGATCAGCATGTTACCACTACACTACTGGCGCAGTATGAACCGAAGGACCATGGGTCTACCTCAAATTCGCAGTAATTATTAATCTGATGAGGTTTTTTTTTATATTTGTTTAAATATCTGTTTTCAAGTCGAATACGGTAATTCATATAAATGTTAAATAGATCGAACGGAGGTAGCAATATGAATTTTAATTGTTGTTTTATATTCAATAATTGGTCATGTACTCCAACACAATTCTCTAGTCGTGTTCGCAGTGCCGGTGTTCCAGATTATAAATATGTGATGACTTTCTTTGTTCTCTTGTTGTTTGTTTTCCAATTAATTACTCAAATAAAAAGAAAGATTATTATAAATATGTGTACACATGACTTTCTTTGTTCTCTTGTTGTTTGTTTTCCAATTAATTACTCAAATAAAAAGAAAGATTATTATAAATATCACGAGAAACTAGTCACATTGTAACCAGAAAATAATAGCGGAGTTATAATGTGACAAGTAGAAAAATTGAGGAAAAAGAAGAGAAAGGAAACATAAATAATAAATTAGACAGTTTAAGAGAAATTGATAGGAGACCAAGCAATAGAATTCTTGAGCGACCCAACCATAGAGATAGGCAATTGTGAAAATTGAAAAGACCAGGCTGACTCAACCGGTCCCCCCCCCCCCCCCACCGTACACCTGACCCCTTTAACAAAACCATTTCTACAGTTATTGAAATGAATTTGATGGTTTAAAATGAAAGCAAACGAAAATAACAATTTTTTCCCACTAACCGTGTAGCTTGAATTTTTGTGTTCTTTTGAAATTATACGTTTCTTAGTTTTGTGTTCTCTTTGATATTTTCCCCATGCCTTGCATCCGATGTAAAAAGAAACAAAAAGTAGAATGTCTTTATGTTAACAATATCCTCATTCCTTCGCCTTTATATGTTCCTATTGCAAGCTGTTACCATAACACTGGCAGTCTATTTAAGCATTATTGTTGATTTTGTTAGTTATTGATTAAATGATCTTCCCGTTTAATCCACATTAGTATTTGCTGTAGGTATTTATGATTTAAATTAGGTTGTTCAATATTTGCCGCAATGATGAATTATCTATTCTTTTTTTTTTACTACCATATGTGTTGTTATTATTAGAATTATTCGAAAACAAATATCCAGTAATATTTAAGACTTTTTATACAATGAAATACATTTAAGACTAGAGTTGCAACAAGAGAAATGGCCAGGCAATCAAGAGTCTTATCAATTATCCAAATAGAAGATGAGCATATATTGGACGTGTGATGATAAGAAATAGCTAGAGAACCACAAAGCAAGCCCTTAGATGGAAAACAGCATAAAAAAGAGATAAGCTGTGAGGGACACTGAGAAGTCTGACAAGAAAGGCACAGACTTCCATATAGAGCTAGAGAAACTCATTCAGAATATGGGCTCACATGTCGCGGTACACATTGGTGTCCTGTGTTACGTTTGATGGCACTGGAAAAATGACGTTGTAAGATATTGTGATTAAATGTATAAAAAAAAATATGTTTATCTAGTTGTTGCAGAACTAGGTTCACTTATCTTTGTAACTTTGTTCTTTGACTTTAGCAAAGATCAACTCATATTTTAGTCTCACATCATAGATTTATTAGCCTTTATGACAACATCGCCTTCATAAGGATGTCTAGCTATTAAGTGTTTAGGTTCAACGTTTGTACGTTCATTGAGTCATGTCTGAGCACTCCCAGCCGAGAGCAATTACACTTTGATAGCGTCCCATACTTCAACACTGATCCATTCTGCTCCCTTGAGTATCGTTTCAATTTGTCACCTGACTCCCATTGTCTTTACGGCATGTGCCATCCATGACATTTCACGCTTTATTCGTGTGCCTTAGATTGTGGCCTTGTTCTTGTGCAGTTGAGGTCGCTTGTTATCAGTAGCTCTCATTTAAGTTATAGTCTGAGCAGTTAAATTATTGCTTTGTTGGCAGCATAAACCTCATCATCGTAATGTTTAGTATTGCAATAACTGGTAGATTTCGTGCTGAAGTCGAAAGACTCAAATATCACAGTTTTCCCGCAAACCAAACTCATACACGCCCATTTAAGGGCGGATGACGAATAGGTGTATTCCTTTAGCCATCTGGTGAACGCAAGCAGGCACTGGTGGATTTTACCTCTCCACACAAGTCGGATGGTATAGAAAGATCCTAAAGAATATCTTATGTAGATCATATTACCAATGAGGAAGTGCACAAGAAAATTCAACCATCCACAATGACAACAAAATACCTACTGTCAACTTTAAAGGAACTAAATTTGAAAAGGTAGAACATGTTATAAGATCTGCTGGGTTTTGCTAACACCATTCTGCAAGACACAGTCAGCACCAGGCAAAAGTTGACATGACAGACATAGGAAGATGTGGTTAAACAGCATCAGAGAATGGATAGGATTCATCACATTTCAGAAAGGGGACCTTAATCGTGAGGACTTAGGAAGGACATTTTGAGGACTTAGGAAGGACATTTTGAGGACTTAGGAAGGACATTTTGAGGACTTAGGAAGGACATTTTGAGGACTTAGGAAGGACATTTTGAGGACTTAGGAAGGACATTTTGAGGACTTAGGAAGGACATTTTGAGGACTTAGGAAGGACATTTTGAGGACTTAGGAAGGACATTTTGATAACGTGCTGAAGCTTTTACAATCGTCAAGGTTAAAAGGCTAGAGGATAAAAGATACCTCGTTTTTCGGTTGTGTTGAATTCTATACGTGCACATTGTGTCACTGAACAGCTTGAACGCGCGCGTGCGCACACACATACAGCACACATATGCAAACACAGTGCATGTATGCTTAAAGCAGCACACAGTCTTGTGTATTGACACAGCATTGTAAGTGCTGTTGCTCACACAGATCTGTATTTTCTTTTCTCCTTGGCCACGAACTGAAAAGAGGCAGTCAGTAGTTTACACACATGTGGCATCTTGAAAACAACAAGAGTTTCACAGCAAACAGTTTCATCCTTAGCAATTGAAGTTTGACTGAAATGAACTTCAGTTTAACGCCAGCTTAATTTAATTTAGCCTAGCAGAGTTTGCTTTAACCTGGGTTAACTTAATTTACTAAATTAAAACTACTAAGCTAATCTATTCTAAATGATTAGACTAATTATCGAACTAATTAGGTGACTAACTAAAAATACATTAAAATATTATAGTTAGCTAACCTAACTATAAACAACTATTAACATAGGATGCGAATCATGGACAATAGGACAACAGACAAGAAAATCACTGGAGTCTGTAGAAATGTGGTTTTACAGAAGAATGTTGAGAGTACCATGGACAGGTAAGAAGAGTAATGAAGATGTTCTGAGAGAGGTCAAAGCAAAAAGAGAGCTAATTTCCAATATTAGGAAGAAACAATCATCATTTTTTTGGCCATGTAATGAGAAAGAACAACTGGAATATATTGTAACAACTGGAAAAATTGAGGGACGAAGAGATAGAGGGAAGCAAAGAGAAAAAAATAAAAGACAGCTTAAGAGAATGGCTTGGCAGAAGGTCAACAACAGAAATGATAAATAGCTGCCGAGATCGAAAGTTGTGGAGAGACATGATCACCTATGCCAGCAGGCCAGGTACTTGATGATGATGAACCCAACTATTGTTGAGCGTGAAAGAAAAGTAAAAATAACATTAATGATTCTTTGATTTTTTTTTAATGTTAAAAATATCACCCATAAGATATAATACATCAAACAATGCCTTGCGCGATGAAGTTCAAAGATCTCATTTAATTGTTGAATTAGCCACTTTTTACACCCACGCCGCATACCTAGTTCTTATAATGTAATCAAATCAAAGAGGGCTTGCTCGTTGGTTTTAAATCACACACACACACACACATACACACACACACACACACACTCATACATCGAGGCGTGTACGACGTCGTTATAATGATGTACTGACGAGTAATTAACAGTGAGTATGTGCTGCCCTGACTTGGAGAATAATACCACGCATACAAAATAAATCGATAGTAACCTCTAGACGGGACGGCACAGTTTCATCTACTGCAGTCTAAACGGTGTAACTGGAACGTGACGCAGCACGCAGTACGTCGATATTGCTGACCTGATTACATAGTAGACTCGGGTATATAGATAACTATAATGTCTCAAACGCTGCGACTAAAATGCAAGAATATGTACCAGGAATTGTACAAGTTCGTACAAAGCAGGTACACATAGTGTTGAAACGGGGGTGGGAGTGGAGAGGATGGTCCCCGCACACACCTCATCTTGTGATTGTTTTTGGATCTCTTCTGATCACATCGCCTATCCACCTCCACGCTCTGTTATCACAGTGTGCATCTCCTCTTTACTGTACCTCATGTAGCCGCACTTGTTTGTCTATTTTGTTTGGTCAAAATACTCTGCCAATTTACATCAGGCAGATAGTATTGTATACACACTGGTGTCATATTGTATATGCATTGACGAGTAATAATTACAATACTATGTACACTCTGCAAATATATATTCGGCTTATTAGTATTTCAGTCCAGTGGAAAACATGCTTTTTAAATTTAATATTTAAATTGAAACATTCTTATTTCTTATGAAGTAGAAACAAACGATTTTTATTTAATATTGAAGCATTCCACTTCATGAAGTGGATCAAAGTTTTAATTGGTTAATGTTTAATTTGAAGAATTTCTTCTCTTGTAGGCGTAGGCAGCTAATCCAGATTTCTTTCCGCCTTTATTATAATTTTTCTCAATTTTTTCCATCTACTCCACCATTTTTTTTTTTCATCTTTATTTCCATCTTTCGTTTTTATTAATTACTATCACCATATTATCATCCTCCCCCTTTATCTTAGCTCCATCTCCTCCTTCTCCATCCTCTTCATCATTAACAATACTCCCTCTCACATTACTCTTCATCATAAACAGCCTCTTTTCTTTATCATCATATTCCTTTCATTCTCTATCATCATCATCATCATCATCGGCATCATCATCATCATCTCTTATCGCTTTTATCTTTTTCTACCCATTCTTTGTTCATATTCAAATTACCACATAGATTTCATTCAACCTTCTCCTATATAAGTTTTAGCTTGTTACTAGTCAGGGCTAGAAATATGCCATGCATGTCATCTCTTAACTCTCCTGTTGGAGTGACACCCTGATCTTACTTACTCTAGTATCGTTTTGTCCTCTTATTATTGATACACACATGTCTTTCCAAATGCCAACGAATTATACATATGATATGACATTTACAGCGTGTTAACAACTCTTCATGCACCTCTGTTCCAGTCCGTGCTTAAAATGTATGCGATTTAGGACGTCTTCTCCTCTCCCCCACCACGCACACGCATGCTCACACGCATGCTCACACGCATGCTCACTCACTAGCTAACTCCACGCATTCACCACACCAACCGAATGTCCCCAGAGATTTCCTCGCCTGTCATGACCCACGAGAAAGTACAGACTCATCAAAGCATTAAGCCACAGTTTGGGCGCAGTCTGCTCCAAGTTCTTTGTTTGACGTCTTTGACTAATGCCAACATAATGGGCCACTGCTGGAATCATTTACATTTTCGCGGTCAACATTAAGTTCCTGTCTCAATCACATTATTGAGACGACAGTCGAGAACTTCTTTCTGCTGCTGGAATACATGACTTTCTGTTATGTAAGACTTCACATTTTATATTTAAGATATGTCCCTGCTACTCAATCCTTTATGTAATCTGCTCACTAAAATAAGGGACCTCCAATATTCAAAATGAGTGTAACTTAAGATAGTGAGCTCTAAGTTGATTTTCAAGCCTCTTCAACGTTCCTGCCAGTTCCAAATTATTATGTCGAATTAATATTCTATCACATTAACAGAATGTCCATGTTGTACAACATTTCGTTCTATTTTGATGGATGTGTAAAATAAACACAAAATGGCATGAAGCAGAGAAACCTATATAGAAATAAGACTTTGACGTTTTGACAAATACAATCATCAGGTGCAAACCAACACGTAATATTATACAAGGAAAGAAAAAAAAAACACGAGAGGCAGGACAAATACTAAACTTAAAAAGCAACATACTTAATAAACAAGTGCAGGATAAAGTTATTGACAGACATGCTCATTTTCATCAGCTGGAAAGTTACTTGATGATATTGATACCATCATTTGTTGGTTTAAAACGTCACATTACCCAGCGCTGCATTCTCTTTGCTGACTGTACCTTCTATTATGTATTATGTTTCAGTTTTATTTTGTGTGAAACCTACGTTACTATTGATAGAAAACTCATTATTTATAGTTTTGCAACAGAAGGAAATTTGATTATCAAAAGCGTTTTCCTGCCGAGCTAAGTGCCTTTTAACTTCTTCACATACCTAAACGATAGGAGTTTTGGGAGGTCCTGGGTTGGTCATGATTCCTGCTGTCTATCTCCATTTGCATTCTAGACAGCTCTCTACTTTCTGGTTTTTCTCTGACGCCCGCGGTAGATTGTTTCAGGCAGTGATAAGTCCTGCAGAGAAGAGATTCTCACGATGAAGTTTTCAGCCCAAAGTTCAGAAAGCTGCTCCAAAAGTACATTTCTAACAATTCTCCCCAATTCCTTAAGTTAAGTAGTCAACACCATCTTAAGTTAAAAAAAAAAGCAGTCAAAAAGTGGAAGCATAAATCAAATTCTATAGATATGTTTTTTTTTGTTTGAAATGCTCTATGTAGAGTTAGCTATCAGATTGATCAGATGTTTACATACACGTTCTATGTGATTCCTCTTAGCGTGGTATTAACTCACTACAAGACCAATGAATTAATGCTAAGAGAATGTATATGTATGATATGTGTAGTATACGGTCTTTATTCCCAGCCCTATTATAAGCCCTCTTGCTGACCCCATAAACAGTATTATATCGTAACAGATGTCATGTTTTATAGTTCCTAGTGAAAGCATATCATGATAAATATGTTATTGGTTTTGTAGGGCCTTGTGTTCATAATATTAGTTGTGGTTCAAATTTATGTGTCCTGGTCTTCGTATTCCCCCACGGGACGAAGCCGCGCCGAAGTGTCTATAGTTTATGACACTATACGGATTTTCACATAATTCCAAATAATCATCATCATTGAGTGCCGTCTCCGCAACGAAGGTTGGCTACCATGGAGCGCCATTTTGCTCTATCTCTTGCTTTGATGGTGCAGGTTGTCATCGGTTGATTTGTCCATCTTTTGATGTTACTCGTCCATGTTAATCTTGGTCTGCCTCTGCCTCTTTTACCTTGTATTTTCCCCTCCAGGATCACTTTCAGTAGGCTGTTGTGTCTTTTAACATGGCCTAAGAATCGCATTTGTCTTGTTCTAATTGTGTTCAGAAGTTCTCTTTTCATTTTTAGTTGTTTTAAGACTTTGTCGTTTGTTTTCTTTTCCTTCCATCCAATTCTACCTATTCTTCTATATATCCACATTTCAAAGGCTTCAATTCTCTGTTCTGTTTTCTTGTCTAATGTCCATGTTTCAGCACCATATAGGAATATTGAGAAGATGTAACATTTTGCTATTCTTAGTTTTAGCTCTGGTGTTATTTGTTTTGATGTTAGTATGTCCTTCATGACATTAAAATTACTTTTTGCCATTCCTATTCTTTTGTTTATTTCAGTTGTACATTTTCCATCACTGGTTATAGTATGTCCAAGGTAGTTATAGTTCTGAACTGTCTCAAGGTCTATTCCTTCAATTTTGATATCCACTTGTGGGTTTTGAGTATTTCTTTGTTTATGATAATAGTTTTAGTCTTTTTGATATTCATATCTAGTCCATATTTTTTGCTTGTCGTGTTTATTTCATTAAGTAATTGTTGTAGGTCTTTAGGATTTTCTGCTAGTAGTACAGTATCGTCAGCATATCTTAGGTTATTGATTATCTTTCCATTAATTTGTAGGCCTGGCATCTCTATGATGTTTTTAAAGATTTGCTCAGTGTATAGATTGAACAAGCTTGGTGATAGGATGCATCCTTGTCTTACTCCTCTTTTTATATCAATGGGTGTAGAGAACTCTTTGTTATATTTTATTATTGCTGTTTGCTCCCAGTATAGATTACATATTAGTCGTATATCCATGTCATCTAGATGTATCTCTTTTAGGCATTCTATAAGTTGTTTGTGGTGTACTCTATCGAAAGCTTTGGTGTAGTCTATGAAGCAGGCATATATTGGTTTGTTTACTTCTGTGTATTTTTCGATTAATGTTCTCATGCAGAATATGGCTTCTTTTGTCCCGCTATTTTTCCTAAATCCAAATTGCTGCTCATCTAATTCAATATTGATTTTATTCTGAATCCTTCCTTGTATAACTTTTAGCAAGATTTTTGTAACATGGCTCATTAGGCTTATTGTTCTAAAGTCACTGCATTCAACTGCACCATTCTTTTTAGGCAATGCAATGAAAGTTGATGTTTTTAGTTCATTTGGTATGTATCCTGTGTGGTATATGTCGTTGCATATGTCTGTAATCACTTCAATGCCAAAATCTTCAAGTGCCTGTATCATCTCTATCTGTATGCTTTCAGGTCCTGCTGCTTTTCCCCTTTTAATTGTTTTATAGCTTTTTCCACCTCAGATTTTAAGATTGTATAGCCTGATGTACATTTTATAACTGGTTTCTTGTCCCTTTGATCATGAAATAGTTCTGTTATATATTCCTGCCATCTATCTATGATATCCTTATTGTCTGTTAGCATTTTTCCTTTTTTGTCTGCAATGCATCCACCTTCTGTGGCTTTTTTATTTTTATTAGTCATTCTCTTTATTTCTGTGTGCATTCCTCTTAGGTCTTGTTTGCTTTCCATAGTTTCCATAGTAATAATACATTTCACTTATTATTAATGTTCTTGTAGTCAAGACTATATGCCAAGGAAATGAATAATGAGAGGGGACTAACGCACCGTTCATCAGCGAATCATAGCTGATGGCTTGCATCGGCATCGGTGAACTAGAATTATTCGGATCCAACTCCACATCTTCGCTGTGCCTCTATTAACATACTAACCGGTCTAGTCTGACCAAGTGAGTAGGGATCGAAAGAGAAGGCCACGTGGTACCCACAAATTTCCTTGCGGGAGTCGTATGTTCTGTGCAAATATCAGAGATTTCTGCTGTAAACCACAACACGACCACGCCCACTTAATGCCCTTTTAAGTGAGGATGACTGAGAGGTCTAACTGTTCCTTAGTCATCGCAGGCAAGCAAATAATGGGATAGGGTTAATCAGACAGAAAAAAATGCAAAAACGAATAAATCAGTGGACGCTTTGTTTTGGCTTTCCAGTTTCTCTTCAAACTACGTTGATTGTGCTCACTTATACTGGAGAGTGTCAATGTGTCACCGCTTCTTCAAGTATCCATAATATAACATTGTATTAACCATCACTCTGTCACCGCTGCTTCAAGTGTCCATAACATAACATTGTATTAACCATCACTCTGTCACCGCTGCTTCAAGTATCCATAACATAACATTGTATTAACCATCACTCTGTCACCGCTGCTTCAAGTATCCGTAATATAACATTGTATTAACCATCACTCTGTCACCGCTGCTTCAAGTGTCCATAACATAACACTGTATTAACCATCACTCTGTCACCGCTGCTTCAAGTATCCGTAATATAACATTGTATTAACCATCACTCTGTCACCGCTGCATCAAGTATCCATAACATAACATTGTATTAACCATCACTCTGTCACCGCTGCTTCAAGTATCCGTAATATAACATTGTATTAACCATCACTCTGTCACCGCTGCTTCAAGTATCCATAATATAACATTGTATTAACCATCACTCTGTCACCTCTGCTTCAAGTATCCATAATATAACATTGTATTAACCATCACTCTGTCACCGCTGCTTCAAGTATCCATAATATAACATTGTATCAACCATCACTCTGTCACCGCTGCTTCAAGTATCCATAATATAACATTGTATTAACCATCACTCTGTCACCGCTGCTTCAAGTGTCCATAATTTAACATTGTGTTAACCATCACTATCACCACTGCTTCAAGTGTCCATAATATAACAATGTCTTAACCATCACTCTGTCACCGCTGCTTCAAGTGTCCATAATATAACATTGTATTAACCATCACTATCACCGCTGCTTCACGTATACATTGTATTGTATCTTTATTAACCAGGTTTTATTGTAATTGACATCTCGTTAATAAATACTTCTCTCTCTCTATCTATATATCTATCTATCTCTATATCTATCTCCCCCCTCTCACAGTGAAGATTCTTAACATTTCTTTATGCACAGCTTTCATGCTATTCAACTAATCAACTAATGTCAGATCGTTGGTATCTAGTTTTTTATGGTGTATTATTTTTTGGTCTATTTGTAAGTTTAATGTCACGAGAGAATACGTTGAGATGCCATCATATAAAACAAAACAATGCACTATCTACTTGTGTGTACATGTGTATGGTTAAGGAAGAACATGGAGTTCTTTCTGATAACATATAGCACATACGGTTCTGTAATAATGCTGCACGTACAGTGTGAGCTTTCTGAGAAATTTTTTAATATCTGATGGTACGACACGATTAAAAAACAACAAATAATACGATTTCTGGAAAGAATAGAAGAATCATTCGAACAACAAAGTATGAATAGAAAATGGAGATAGATTGGACACACACTCAGAGAACCGGATACCAGTACGTCAAGCAGGCGTTGCTAAGGAACACTCAGGAAATGAGCAGACGCGAAGGATCAAGAAAACACGGAGAGGAGAAATAATGAAAGATTGAAGGTTATCCTTGACTGAAAGAAATAGAGGAAAATGTCCAGGAATAAGGATGGATGGAGTGACCTTGTCACTGATCTATGCTCTCGAATAGGCGCTTTGATTGATTGCTATCAGAATGTCACCCAACCAATTTGCAAAAAAAATGTGGCACTTCTAGCTTAGTGCTCTCGTCTATATTTTCATAAAAAAAAAAAAACTGAGTAGTCACCATAATCAATTTTCAGATTGCAGTTAAAAAAAAATAAAAGAAGTCACAGTGGCAGAGTGGTTAGTGTACTCGCTGAACATTAGAAAGGGCTGGGTTCAATTTTAGGGGTTTGGATATAAAAAAAAAATTTCTTCAGACCAGCACAACCTCGGGGAAAGTAGGGCTGCTTAGCGTGAAACTAACCACATCACATATGAAATGTGCATTGAACATATACGGATTGGTTCTATTGGTTATGGAAGGCCTCGGTATCACTGCAAACGAATTAATTTCCATAATCGCTCAACCGCCCGTGCCAGTGGAATCATCCGAATTACTAACTCATCTCCCAAACAAAGAAATGTAACTGTAGTCCCCATCGTAGCAGTCTCAGCACACGTCAAAAGACATAAGGCGAAACCGCGCAGAAAGTGAACACAGCCAACTGTTCCCTGTCATACGATATCATCATTCATCGTAAACAATTGGAATATCGAAACATGATCAAAACGGATGAGACACACAGCTCACGGTGTGCACAGAGCACTTAACTCAGTAGCTCCTGCAACAAGCCGGACTTGGAATATGAGGAAACTGCAACAGTGAACACTTTTCAGACATAGCCTTCAATGGTTCCTGCCGTCTATCCACCATATACCGGAAGTTCACGTCCTCCCGAAAATAGGCACTAACTGTATATCACCCATACACCTTTAAGGCATAGAGAGAAGCTTGGTTCAATTGTTTATATAGGAAGTTTCATTAGGCAAGTGTTTTATTTATTTCATTATAATTACACGTCAATATTTCACCATGATTGATAAATGAAAGGAAGTAATTTAATTTACATCAAGGTCATGCACAATAAGCACTTTTATGACTTGGAATATTTGTTCGGTGTGCCTTTTAATATTTTTCTGTTGAGATTCTGCTGTCAATGCTATTGAATCACCCCATTAACTCTTTCCGTACATTTCGCCGCACTGTGCGCCATGCTGATTTCGACCGCGTACTTTTCGCCGCTCAGCGCGTCACTCTCAATTTGATTAGTGCAAACCGTCCATCAAACCATATTCTTTTTACAGGTCTTATATCATCTTGGTATTGGTGAAATATAACTCCTTGTTCAATTTTCTAAAAATTCTAATTTAATATGTTATATGTTAGATAAATATAAACATGTAGATTAATTCATAAAAAACATGAAAAATTTTGTTTCTGACATCACTTCTGTTGCATTGATAAAAAACTTCCGTACGAAAAGAGTTAAAGTAAAACGTGTATTTAACGCATCTTTTTACACAATAAACAAACTTAATGTTGAATGCTAATAAAGTTAGGAAAATACTGCCTATACTTTGTTGCAGAGACAGCACTATATAATTAGACTTGACCCTCGGTGATAGTACCAACGTTGTTACACAGAAAATTCAAGTCGAATATTCCGGTCTTTTATTGATCATCCAATTGCAAAAGGAATCAATCATTCACCTGTTAGTTAATACAGTGACATCTGTTGAGTGTGAATGCATAACTATGTGTTTGAATTGCTAACATCTGCTGCATATAAATGCAGCACATAAGAAACATATTAATTTTAGATGGCGTATACATTCCAGAAAAAAGGGTTATCAAAATCTCTTACTGACATTTGCCGTTGTTAGTGAATATAACCGTTATGGTTCTTCTATGTATCTCGGTCCGAACATCGACCACATCAACTCAGACAAACCTCAAAATAGTATTGTGCTGTCACATTGGAATTCTCAGTCTTCTTCTTCTCATTTGTCATCGTTGTCGTCGTCTGCGTAATCTTCATCGTATTCTTGGTCACAGAACGACAAAGCGCTTAGTTTCTGGTACGCCTTGTGCCGGTAACAAAACTCCTTCACTTATGGTGGTCCCTGTGACTAGCATTCACTGATGGTGGTCCCCTGTGACTAGCCTTCACTGATGGTGGTCCCTGTGACTAGTCTTCACTGATGGTGGTCCCTGTGACTAGCCTTCACTGATGGTGGTCCCTGTGAATAGTCTTAACTGATGGTGGTCCCCGTGACTAGCCTTCACCGATGGTGGTCCCTGTGACTAGCCTTCACTTGATGGTGGTCCCCGTGACTAGCCTTCACTGATGGTGGTCCCCGTGACTAGCCTTCACTGATGGTGGTCCCCATGACTACCTTCACTGATGGTAGTCCCCATGACTAGCCTTCACTGATGGTGGTCCCTGTGACTAGCCTTCACTGATGGTGGTCCCGTGACTAGCCTTCACTGATGGTGGTCCCCTTGACTAGCCTTCACTGATGGTGGTCCCCGTGACTAGCCTTCACTGATGGTGGTCCCCGTGACTAGTCTTCACTGGTGGTGGTCCCCGTGACTAGCCTTCACTGATGGTGGTCCCCGTGACTAGCCTTCACTGATGGTGGTCCCCGTGACTAGCCTTCACTGATGGTGGTCCCGTGACTAGCCTTCACTGATGGTGGTCCCCGTGACTAGCCTTCACTGATGGTGGTCCTCGTGACTAGCCTTCACTGATGGTGGTCCCCATGACTTGCCTTCACTGATGGTGGTCCCTGACTAGCCTTCACTGATGGTGGTCCCCATGACTAGCCTTCACTGATGGTGGTCCCCATGACTAGCCTTAACTGATGGAGGTCCCTGTGACTAGCCTTCACTGATGGTGGTCCCCGTGGACTAGCCTTTTTTCAAACCCTTTTTGTGGTGACTTTTGGGGTGGTCCCCGTGACCTAGCCTTCACTGATGGTGGTACCCCACTGACCCGAGCCTTCACTGATGGTAGTCCCCATGACTAGCCTTCACTGATGGTGGTCCCCATGACTAGCCTTCACTGATGGTAGTCCCCGTGACTAGCCTTCACTGATGGTGGTCCCCATGACTAGCCTTCACTGATGGTGTCCCCATGACTAGCCTTCACTGATGGTGGTCCCTGTGACTAGCCTTCACTGATGGTGGTCCCCCCCGGGCCCCCCGATGGGGTCCCTAGCCTTCACTGATGGTGGTCCCCTTTGACTAGCCTTCACTGATGGTGGTCCCCGTGACTAGCCTTCACTGATGGTGGTCCCCGTGACTAGCCTTCGGGTGTTCCGGATTTACATTATATTTACTATTCGTGCTTATTCGTTATTTGTCTGTTTTCTCTCTCTCTTTCTCTCTGTTTGGTTTCAATAGGATTCTAAAATGAGAAGAAATGGTGTCACCAAATTACTAACGGAAGGAAATCTCACATAAGAGAAACACTAAAATAGTAATGTCACTTTTGTACTATATATAAAAAAAAAATATTTATGTTATTATTAACGGGACATTCCTAGTTTGAATATATTTAAATTAACGTTTCAAATATACACATATACTTAAAAAGAAGGAGGTTTCTTTGAACTCGTTAC
Organism: Megaustenia siamemsis; assembly: GCA_032433765.1. Lineage (NCBI taxonomy): Eukaryota > Metazoa > Mollusca > Gastropoda > Stylommatophora > Ariophantidae > Megaustenia > Megaustenia siamemsis. Next base: position 46,469,314 of record JAVIAB010000125.1, on the reverse strand, counting down.
TTCTGAATTATTTATAGATTTAAAACAGATGATTCGGACAAAATGATTTTTTAAAAAATTGAAAATACTCACTCTTATATGAAAACTGAAATCTTTAATTTTAATTGAAATTACTTAATTATCATCACCATCGAGTGCCATCTCCGCAATGAAGGCTGGCTACCATGGAGCGCCATTCTGCTCTGTCTCTTGCTTTGATGGTGCAGGTTGTCATAAGCTGATTTGTCCATCTTTTGATGTTACTCGTCCATATTAGTCTTGGTCTGCCTCTTTTGCCTTGTATTTTCCTTCCAAGATTACTTTTAGTAGGCTGTTGTGTCTTTTAACATGACCCAAAAATTGCATCTGTCTTTTAAAACTTGTTTAGTAGTTCTCTCTTCATTTTTAGTTGTGTTTAAAGACTTCATCGTTTGTTTTACTTAATTATAAAATACAGTTAATACAGTACATTTTAACAAGAAAAAGAGACTTTGAAAACATCAGTGAACTGAATTAGAAACAAAAGAAACATGTTTATCCCATGTTACAGTTCCAACATACATTTGTCACGAACAATGATCCACGTTGCGGGGCCACCTTACTCCTGAAATGATTTCACACAATTCTAAACCGCGTGCCTGGAATCAGTCTTTGCCCATTAACATTCTGAACAGCAACAATCAAACAAATGTTTGTTTCCAATTAAATTTATTGCTTCGTGTAAAGAAGGCAAATAATTTCCCTGCAACTTTGAACAGCGTGTATTAAGACAAATGTTCTGATCCGATTATAATTTTTTAACAGCCTTTATGACAGGAAATATTCTTTCACCATTACAATTTTTTTTTTAGAAAACTCTACGAAAGCAATTCTTTCCCAGTTACAAACTTTCAACAGCCTGCAGGGAGTTATATTTACCCGCTATTACAAATGTAACATCCTGTATAGACACATGTTATTCCCACATATCAACATCGTTCGTGTGACCATATTCATAACACATCTTCATTGAAACGTAAAGCTTGTGTGTATAATGATACACTGGTGACTGGTATATGCAAGTGTCAGTAAAAACGAGACTCGTATGTACATAAACATGTGAAGGTTGATAAGTGCATACCACAATTGTGACGCGTGGAAGCGTAACGTATATTTACTTAGTCTTAAATTTGAAAGTCTTATGTATAATCCTGTTTTGGCGGCTGTCCGTTTTGTGAAATTGTCACGTTTCCTGGACATTTGTGGCTTCTCTTCTGGATGCCAGGCACAGACTAGTCCCATGCTAAAAGACGAGCTGTTTTTTTGTATCACCGTCTTCTGTCCTTCCATATTTGCTTTTGCGTCGAGTGGAGATATAATTTACAGTCGTTTGCTCCTCCGTTAGCCTTTACCGCTGTTATGTTTCCTAGTGTTTATAATATTCCATCATTCCACCCTTTTCGTGTTTGACCCTTAAGTCTGGTGTTGTCCTAATATTTATTAAATGCTCAATGTGTTATCTGCCGCTTCTTTATGTATTCTTTGGCTGAAATTATTCCTAGTTTTTGTTTCTCAGTTCTTCATTCTGATCTTATCTCTCGTGCTGTTTCCTGTCATTCGGCTAACACATTTACTTTCGGTAGTGGTTACTTTTCTTATTGTTCTTGAGTCTAGAGTCCAGGTCTGGCATTGGTAACACAACTTTGGGTAAAGATGTGTTGTAGCGTGTCCGTTTTGCTTACAGTGTTATTTTTGTTGAACTGCAGTGATGACAGTTGCCCGATGATGTGACAAGCTTTGTTACATCTTGAGTTTATTTCAGCTACTTTTGAATTGTCGTTTGTCACTAGACTTCTAGATATGTTTATTCCTCCACGTATTTTATTGATGCATCGTTTATATCTAACTTGACTTTTATCTCCCGTGCCACATCTAGGTACATCCAGTGTTTCTTCTACATTGTCTTCAGAATTCCAGCACCTCAGCCTCTTGCCTGATGCGATATTATAATTGACTATCCTATTGAACAGAGAGGCAAAGGCAGTGCTATATGACAAACTATTGTAATGTACATAGAGATATAGAGACTAGTGGCAATATATGTAATACACACACAGGAGAGAGAGAGAAGAGAGAGAGAGAGAGAGAGAGAGAGAGAGAGACGTAGACGGTGCATTTTGACAATTTTAATGTACAGAGTGAAGGAAACGTCATATTGTGCCAGATTATTTTAATTACCCTATTGATAGATAGAAGATACGCTACGGAAATAAAAATGTGAATATATCAGGCCAAAATAGCATTTCAGAAAATGAAAAACGTTTAATGCAACATGGCTATGTCAATAGGCGTGAGAGAAAGAGAGTTTATTGGTGCTTTATAGAGCCAATTCTGATCTATGAAAGTGAATCATTGACAGTAGACAAATACATGTTTGAAAATTACCTGGATAGCTAAAAAAGACCAACGAGGACATTCTCGAAGAGGCCAGCACAAGACGGGGGATCCTAAAGGCATCAGAAGTAAACAATCAACACTTATTGGGCACATCTTGAGCAGGGGAAAGTTGGAATACTTGTTACAACTGGCAAAATACAGGGAAAGAGAGATCGCGGACGACAATGAGAAGATCCTAGATAGCTTGGTGTCATAAAATGGGAAACAGTTAACAACAGAATTGATATGATGCACTGTGGATAGAGAATTGTGGAAGAATGTGGATCGCCTACGCCAACTGGTATGGTACATGATGATGATGATGATGGTGGTTACCATATGACGTACTGTGGCAGAGTATTCTTAAACACAGAGATAAAGATTTCGTGAATTATTGCAAAATGTTGAGTATGCGAAAGGAGAATGATATACATCTTTTTGACAATTTTGGTGCACAGAGAGCAATAGAGTACGTATTTGACATACTATTTTAAATATACAGATATAGAGAGATTATGCTATTTGGCAGATATGTTTGTTCATTCTTTCAATCTCTTATAACACTTCCGTACTGACGCTGCCTTTGCCTCTAAATATAGGCTTCCGTATTACAACAACTTTTTATATTAGGAGAAACAATCATCATTTTTTGGCCAAGTAATGAGAAGGGAACAACTGTATATTATAACAACTGGAAAAATCGAGGGGCGCAGTGATAGAGGGAAACAATGAAAAAAGATACCAGACTCAGAAGGTCAAAAACGGAAATGATAAATAGCTGTCGAGATTGAAGTTGTGGAGAGACATGATCACCTACGCCAGCAGGCATGGTACTTGATAATGATAATGATTACAACAAAAACAAAATATGTCGCAAATATTACCTTTCTTCAATTATTACGACCATTCATTGCCATAAGATATGCTTTAAAATGTTGTTCTATTAATCCCCTGAAATGTTTTATAATTATCTGTGAACATACTTCCCACTGGCGTGAGTGCGTGGCATCCTGATTGTTGTAGTGCGCCTTTTGGCTGGTTGCTTCCGACTTCATCACTTAAACTTGCTAGAGCAGACTGTGGTCTTGCTCGGGTGTAGCAAGGCCTGGCCAGTCTTGGTTTTCAGTCTCTGGTGACTGTTAAGCCTCATCCCCACGACAAGGAGCTGGCCTTGATGATGGAGTAAATGGCAGGATGTACAAATGGGTCAAAGCATACCTGCATAACAGGAGAGCCAGAGTGCTACTGGATGGTCTTAAGAGTAAAAAGGTCTTACTGCGTCAGGGCGTTCCACAGGGAGGGGTACTATCGGCAACACTTTTTCTGATCTACATAAATGACCTAGTTACTGAACTACCACATGGCATCAAAGTGTAATGTATGCAGATGACTTGGTAATGTGGTGCACAGAGGAGTATGCACCAGTGGCCTCCAAATTTCTACAAAGAGCTATGAATGCACTGAATTCATGGACAAATAGATGGTGTATCAGCATCAATACAGACAAATGCAGCACTACACTTTTCACTTTCTCCCCAAAACAAAAAGCAAGAGCCATCTACATAAACAATGAGCCTGTGAAAGAAGACATACAAGCTACGTATCTCGGAGTTACATTTGATGACAAACTATCTTGGAAATAGCAGATAAATAAGGGAACCCAAAAAGCAAGGAGAATGTTGGCTATTCTAAGAAAGATGTGTGGAACCATAAGGGGTGCGGGTGGGAAAATACTCAGTAAAGTTTACCAACAGAGTATACGCCCACATTTAGAATATGGATCATCTGCATGGTGCTGAGCATCAAACACCATACTGCAAGAACTGGACAAAGTACAAAACCAGGCACTTAGGGTCATCACAGGAGCAATGAAATCAACACCAATATTGGAGATGGAGAGATTGTGGAGGATACCAGCACTGAGAGAACGGAGGGACACAAAGGTGCTGATACGGGCAGAAAATTGTCATGCGTGCCGAGACATCCAATGAAGGACCGATTCCAAAAATCTTGCATTGGGGACGACTTAAGAGGAGCAGTTTTATCCACGAGGCAAACGTATTAGTAGACAAACACCAGACATGCCAAGAGCTGTTAACCCCTCTACTGCCCACACCAGAACAGACTCCCTGTACAGAGGGATCAGGATTATCAGTTCAAATACTGACAGAAGTGAAAAGAATAGTTAACAAGAGGAACAGATTAGTCTACAGTGAAAACAATAACTCTCAGTTTCATGGATGAAGAATACCCACAAGACCTATGGATTCATGTGTACACAGATGGATCAGCACCGAATGCAGTAAAGAATGGGGGAGCAGGTGCATATACCCCAATAACCTAGGGATATTAATAAAATAGCAACAGGGAAATATTGTCATAATTATAATGCAGAAATACAAGCAATAAATTGGCAATAGAAAAACTGCTGAACAGTAATCTTAGCCCACAGCCTGTAGTGTTTTTGGACAGATGCAAGATCGTACTCCAGGCACTACAATCCAGAAATTACCACATCTACAGACCTTATTGACTGAACTTTGCAAGCACCACAGGTTTGCCGTGCAGTGGATCCCATCTCACTGTGAATACAGGAATGAGAAACAGATCAGTGGCAAAGGAAGGTTCAACAGGCACACACTAGATACACCGGTTACATACATCATAAGACAGATAATCAAATCAATCAGAGGACCACAAGCTCCATCAGGATGCCTTTCATAATATGAATAGATATGACAAGTTATCATTATACACCTTAGAACAGGACACAATCGACTCCATAGTCACATGTATACAAAATTCAAGATCGTACATCAACTACTTGTACATGTGGACAGGCGCCCCAGACTGCTGAACACATACTTCAAAACTGCACTGAATATAGTAGACTGAGGAAATCCATTGGCCCATAGATACAACACTACAGACAAAACTATATGGGCCACTGCAAGATTACAAAAGACTGTACATTTTTTACAGGAAACGACATTGCAGATATAGACAATACTTCGGGCGAACGAAAGATGGATAGATCTGGTGAACAAATTCTAACCTGTCCACTGCTTGGCGATCACATTGGAATTGTGTTTTATTTTGTCCCAATTTCCACAAAGCTCCACCGCTGCACCAACAGACACCTGTCATGGGATAAGTGCAGTGATATATGACCTTTTCCAAATACTTATTTCAGTTCCACATCTGTCGTGTGTATGTTTTGTTGATTGTCGGTTATATGAAAAAGAGTAGTGAATAAAAATAAATAATTGCATTTATCTTTTAAATATATATTTTGCTACCTAATTTTAGCAGATTCACATTTGATAGTTGATTATGTTTGAATTCAGACTATATACTATATATATATATATGTCGTTTTACATGTGAAGAATAATCATTAACAGATACGGTCAACGTGTTCAGTAAAAAAAAAACACATTCTTAATAGCACGACGAACGTACGTAGAAAACAGTGGAAGAGAAAGCAATTATCTAGATTTCTAGTCTAAAATAAAGGTCTTGATTAAAAAAAAAAAAAACAAGTTTAAAATCGCGAGCAAGGCGAACTAGAATCCTTGGCTGAGTGGGCTAGACGTCAGTGTAGCCAAAATAGGGACTACCTGTCACATTAATTAAAGAAGCACTTATTTAAAAAAAAAAATTCTTTTGTAAGAACTTGAAAAATAGGTTCTTAAGCCCGTCCTGTTGTACGAATGCTTAATAGATGTACCACAAAGCTGTATGTGTTTGAAGTTATTGCGAAATAGGTAATTTTCTACTCATTTCTAAATAATAACATAAATATAACTAAATGTTTATATTCTTGCAGAGGGGATGAACATACACTTGTAGAACCGCGGTAAATCTATCAGTAGAATACGGAAACAAACAATAATAAAGTCTTCTTTTAAATCACAACTTAGGATCGATTTGTGGCATCTTTTACTATCGTGGTGCTCTAACCATGTTACGTATTTTCAGTGTTTTAATACTTGATGTATAAGATTAAGTAGAATAATAGAATCATGCTGGAAATATTAAAAATTTGTACTTGACAGACATGTTCCAGTTCTGATTATGTTACCAATTCAGATATTGATTGTTTTGATCTATTTCCGTAGTGAATGAATCTTGAAGACCTAATCGCTTTACTGTCTGCTTATTTTCTATTTCTCATGTACTTGAGCCAATAGTATTGAATTGTATATTAGGCTCATAGGCGATCCTCATTGCTGTATCGGTTGAATTCTATAACTTCATCTCCTTCATCATCACTATCGTCGTCATCGTGATCGTCTTGATCTTGCTTGTCTTTGTTGGAACTTAGCTCACGTGATAGCTACTCAGATTGTTTTTTTTCTACCCTATTCGAGGTGCCTAATGTCTGCATCAGCAGTTAGCCCGACGTCGTCATTGATATCTTGTTCTGTCTCTTGACCAGCTACTTTTCCCCTTATTTCGCATGTACATGTGGTCTATAATAATCGAATTCAAAGACCACATCTCTTGACTAGATACTCGTCACCTTATTTGTTAAGTACTTGTTATGCAGGATTAGAGATGGGAAGACCACATCTCACATCACCTCTTGCTTGATTTATGATTGACACCTTGTGCGTCGTCTGTATTGAACAGAACAATGGAATTAGTGAGAACAGTACAAGCAAACTTGTCATCTTATGAATTGGTTGTCTAGTGCAGCCGTGACGGTGGGGTCGAAATTTGAGGAGGCCAGATGTGAGACCGAACTGTAGGTTGACCTTTCCTTATAGTTTGCGACATTCAGCAATTTTCGCAATGTAAAAATAGTTAATTCAATCATTGCCGTAAATTAACATAATTATATTTATAGCATAATATCTTAGCGATTTGCATTATAAGGTAAGGGGGAAAAAGAATATTCTGTGGTTAAAAACTAAGCTTACAGCTTTTTAACATTTTGTTTTCTGTAAAGAAGCAGCGCATCGTTCTGAAGGAGACTAGATAAGATCGCCTCCCATCGGCTCAACTTCTGTACACTTCAATAAAAATAGAACGTCCATATTTATTTTCGTTTTTTAATTGTCATGGCAGCGAGGAAGCTGATTGCAAAAATAGCATACCTAGTCTTCATACACATTGAAAGGTCGATAGATGTCATTGAACTGCTGCAGTTTGACCTTCTTAAACATTACTAGGAATTTGGTGGCTGGTTGTACATTGACATTTAACTCACTGAGCTGGAATGTGATTGTGTTGTCTTCTTCCTCTTTCCTTCCTCATCTGCCTTTCAGCGTCGAGGGTAGATATAATTTGCGGTCTTTTGCTCTTCTGTTCGCCTCTGCTGCTGTTTATGTTTCCTAGTGCTTCTAATATTCCAACGACCCATCTTTTTCGTGGTCGACCCTTGGGTCTGGTGTTCTCACAACGTTTGTTGAAAGCTCGTTGTGTTTTGTTTTGGTTCTTTCTGCCTTGTCACGTGGCCAAACCATTTTTTCTGTTCTTCCTATATATTCTATGGCGGGAGCTATTCCTAGCTTTTTTCTCAGTTCTTCATTTCTGATCTTATCTCTCAGACTGTATCTTGTTATTCGTCTGACACATTTCATCTCTGTAGAGGTTATTTTTCTTATTGTTCTTGCATCTAGGGTCCAGGTCTGGCATTGGTAGCATAACGTTGGGATGAAGATTGTATTGTATAGTGCTCGTTTTGCCTTCAGAGTTATTTCCTTGTTGGACAATAGTGGTGATAACTGTCCGATGATTTGACAAGCTTGTTGCATCTTGATTCTATCTCTGCCATTTGAGAATTATCGTTTGTCATTAGACTTCCTAGGTATTTGAATTCCTCTACTTGTTTTAGTTGTCTGCCTTCTATAGTTATGTTGATGTTCTGTTTATTTTTGGCGACGTTCATGACTTCTGTTTTGTTGATTTTCGTGTTGTATTTTGTGCCTGAGATGTTGAGTTTGTTTAAGTGTTCTTGTAGGTCTTCTATTGTTTCATGTATTAGTGCCTGATCGTCTGAAAATAAAAGCTCGTTGATCTCCTTTGTCTCTGATGGGTTGGCTAGCTTGCATATATGGTCCATGTATATAATAAACAGTAGGGGGGATAGTACGTCCCCTGTCTTACGCCTGATCTAACTTCGAAGTGGTCTGTATAGCCTGCTGCTGTCATATTGTGTTATGTATTGTGATAAAATATTAGAGTCGTGGCTTCCCTTGTTTCTTCCGAATATCCGCCTTTGGTTAGTGCCCCTACATTAAACAAATAATAAAGTGTTCTGTTTACAACACTCCAAGTAAAAACACTTCTTATATAAGCCTCAAGCAGGAGTGGATTGTTACACATGCTCTTTTTTTTGTTTACTACTACATCGAGGCTGTTCAAACTACTTTTTTTTGGTATAAATCCCGTCATTATTTCCCAAACATACTATTAGATTTAAATGTATATATAGATAGTCTGCTGCGTTCGATGCATGACATTTCGAGGACCCCTGAGGCATTTTCTCTGTTTTAGCAACGTGAGTTGTAGGGAACTGCCGTTAATGTATATTTATGAGAACTGAATGTGAAGCTTCGGTACTGTACGGCATTACTGAGGATTAAGTTATTTCTGTGCTAATGGATGTTATTATGTTACCAATATGGATAGTTCTGATGTCTATTTAGCTTCCTGTCTCTCTGACTGTGTCTTCAGTATTCTAGGTATCATAAAGTTCTTAAACACATTTTATAGATGTAATGTCAACAGTTATTTCGATTTTCATTACGCGATACGAGGAATGCCACGTAGGCGACTAAAAGGGGTAATTAAGACATTTTCAATAGTCAGTAATAACTAAGGGAACTTTTGAAAGGAATGCGCAGTCTTATTATTTGGTCAAGTCGTCAGAAGAGGACACTTTAAAATATTGTAGCAGTTTGAAAAAAGGAGAGTGAGAGAGAGAGAGGAAGGGAAGAGGGTGAGCATGACAAAAACATGAAATACCTGTTAGTATAAAGAGTCTGGTACTAAACAAAATTACAACTGATAATGAAGTGACAGAGATACCTAGAGGGCCTGATCACACCACCAAAATGTGTTTATTATAATAAAAACGAAAGGGTACAGTTTCTCACTGGTCAGTTGATTTCACTGGTATATATCTTCATCTTTATTACGTAATATCACCATCATCATAGTTTACATAACTATAGAGTAGATTTCTTTAACTAATCTGTCCCATATATTCCTGCCATTTATCTCTTACTTTTCAGTTCTATAACAAAAGGCTCTTTCATTTGTGGCTCTTCTTTTCTAGCGTTTCTCTTCGTTT